>JAABKK020057439.1:0-10739 GCA_011634745.2 Catotricha subobsoleta
GTGGCAGCATCTGACACTCCTAATCAACCCTAACGCAGCCAATATCCAAACTTTTATACAGCAACATGTTTGTTGGGTTATAACCAAACCCCAATTTCTTCTTCACTAACCGAATCCTCAGAACCGAACCCCCATAAAATTTGAAGGGTACGCATCCCTGGCTTTTATGTCGTGTCTTTTTCGTCTGTTACCTTCTAAATAAAAGAAAAATTTATTAATTTAAATAAATTGATTATTAAATGATAATCAAAATCCTAATCATATTTAATTTATCTCAAAAAAATCAATAATTATCATTTATATTTTCCGTAATATGAAATTTTTAAACTTAAAAGTATTATTAATTTTTAGTTTTTTATGCGAAACATGAAAGTGCATTATAGGTTTTTTTTTATTAACCCCCCCCCCCTCTAATCTCGGGAACTTGTGGTCGGATGGAGATAAAACTTATACTATACGTTGTAGAGTGACTAAAAATGGTCAAAGGTCATGGCCAAAGGTCAAATACCATTTTTCTCAGAAACTAGTGTTTCAGTCGGGATAAAACTTATATTATATTTTAGAGTGTCAGAAACTTAACTTGACCCCAAAAGGTCAAAGGTTATGATCAAAGGCCAATGGTCAAATCTTTTATTTTTTTTGTTTTCTCAGAAATTAATGAGTGAATAAGAATAATAATGATGCTATATTGTAGAGTGACCGTGTGGAGACCGCACTCCTGCAACTTACATTTAGTGCATATAAATAAATTGGCTACAAATCAAATTTTAATAGTCTTTCTTGTATTTAATATTATTTATAATGTTATTATATATATATAATTATAATAATGTAATAGCATAAATTATTTAATTGACAATTGACAATATGAAAATTGACATACGAGTAGAAGACATGTTAAAAACGAAAAAGACGTCAAATGTGCCAGCTCTGATAATAAATGACTGAGCGTATTTGTGAAACAAAATAAAAAAAGAAAACTGTCGTCCAAAAGTCCTCCAAAAAATGTTTTCCTTTCAAATTTCAAAAAGTTGGTAACCCTGATCCCAATGATTCCCGGTCTTTTTGTTGAAAGTCCTTTTCGACGAAAACTCTTCTCGCCGAAATGCTTTTCGCCGAAAACAACAAAAATTGTAAAATAATTATATTAGATGAAAAAACGGTCAAAGCACTACTACTACTACTATAGAATTCGCTTTCCGCTGAGCCCTAGCGGGGGAACTATAAAAGGAGTAGAATAGTATTGGATAGGAGAATGGTAGCCAATTAGTTGTATGTAGAATTCCCTTTCTGCTGAGCCCCAGCTAGGGAACTATGAAAAGGGTAAAATAGCATTGGATAGGAGCATAATAGAATGGTACCCATACCCAATATATATTATATATATATATATATAATATATAAATAGTTGTATATAGAATTCCCTTTCTGCTGAGGCCTAGCATATTAGATGTGCGTGAAATTGAATATAACTAGTTTTTTGTCGATATTTGGAGATAACAGCGTTTCGGCGAAAAGCGCGGTCACCGCCAATGGCCATAAGAAAAGAATTCGTTTAATACGTTAATGTTTAAGAATATTATTAACTTGTAAGTAGATTAAGTAGATTTTGAATAGATGTAAAAATATAATAGAATAATATAGAATTTAAAAAGTGATCTAAATTACAATTATGTATCTACACATAACATAAAAAAAAATATTTAAAGTTTGCTAATAGTTGACGAAAAATATTATTTTCTAGATAATACCAACACTGGTCGTAGCATACGAAGCTTAAAATTGGACAATTCTTCTGGATTTTTTTTTTTTTGGCTTAAATTTGTTGAGTTTATTTCAAGGTCACAGATCAAAGACTTTACTTGTTATTATCATTTTGATATTTTTTTTTTCAAATGATATTTAAATTTCGATTCATAAATGGCATCTATTATATCCATAACGATTAAGCAAAAATATTCAATTGCACCAAAATATAAAATATTTTTTTTTAGTGCAGATTACATCTTCATAATTATAATGAGAAATGACGTGGATATTCTTTCATTTTCATAAAAACATTATTTCAGTGTGTTCTCTCTGTTTAGTTTTATGTCAGTTATTGTGTTGTAAGGTCACATCACAAGAATTCGAAACTATATATTGAATGGAAAATGTACATCATTGTCATTGCGAAAATGTATTCAATTGTAAGCAAAATGACTTTTAATAAGATCACATTTCTATATATTGGTGCGTTAAGCATATTTCTATTATCTGTTAATGGTTTTAATAAGGTAAACATAAATAATTTATTGCCTATCTATAAATAAAAAACTAAAACTAAACACAAAACAATTTATTTTCGACATTTTACAAATGTTTTTGGCAACAAATCAGAACTATCAACTTAATTTGAAGTACGTACGGGTTATCTCAATCTCACCGCTGATATCAAATTATTCGTACGAAATAAAGAAAATCAATCGAACAACGCAAAAGTTTTCCGGAGATGTGTATTTAAGACCTGGTTTCGTAGTTGATAATTTAATTGTAAGTTAAATAATATTTTAGAATTAATCACCAAATGAAAATATAACATTTAATAAAACACACAGACACATAAAGAGAGGCTTTTCGATCATTATATGGTTTTTTTTTTTTGAACATTCGCATTTCTGAGGTGCTTGTTGTTCATATTTAGTTTAACGTGGCGAAAAAACATTGCACACTGAATTACAGCTTGATTGTGCGGTGTGGGAACGGCCTGCGAATTTCAACTTTTCAGTTTTCTGATCATAATTCGAAAAGTGTAGCATTTTTTTTCAATTTATAAATTTTAACTTACATAAGCTAAAAGTGTTTTATAGTCAGAAGTTACGTATGGGTCTAACGAGCTTCCAATTTATGATTTTTTAAATTTCATTGTTTTTTTTTCGATTTTTGTAAAATTAGTGCATAATAATAAATTGGATACTAATTCAATTTTAATAGTTCTTCTTGTGATTTTCGAAAAAATCCAAATTCTGAGTGAAACCACCGTAGAAATGTATAAAACAAAAAACTCATCATTTCAATGTTAAATTTATGCTATGTGTCGGTAATTATTTTTACTTTTTAATAATATATTCATTTCAGATGCAAATTTCTTTGTTAAAAAAAGGATCAAACATGGATTACAGGTTATTCTTAATGGAAAATGTAACTGTTGATGTGTGTCGGTTTTTGGACGGAAGCATAAAAATAGATGTATTTGATTATTTTCTGGCTGATTTCAAGAAATATACAAATATTATACATCCATGTCCATTTTCGGTAAGTTGAAATATCTAAAACTAAGTTCCATAAATGATATGAAATGTATTTTCTAATTCAAGAATGGCAACGAAATATCTTATGCACTATATAAATTCTTGCGATCTTTCTCGTTGAACTTTATTATAAGAAATAATGCTTACCTTTCATTGAGCATAAATGTATAGTTTTCTAATAAAAAGAAAGAAAAAAGAGTGGTCTAAATATTTAGACCAGTATTAGACCAGATTTCAATTAAACCATTTTATCAGCTCCTCCACTGTCTAACATCATAGACGTCAAGTCTTATCTATTATAATTAAAAATATAAATATATATCAAAATATATCACTCACGCTACAGGCCTGAACTTAAGCCACATTGGCACAAGAAGATCAGCAATTTTATGTACTATGAAGTAATTTGACAGTGCTATAGTAATAGTACAAATTTAGCGCCCCTGGTTTGAACACGATCGGACCACAAATGGCTGACTAATGGTTGTTAACCCTTTTGTTCTTCAAAAATACGAGTAAAAAAGTAAGAAAAAAATAATTATACAGGGTGTCTCATAACAAAAGGTACAAACTTCTGGGGTGTGTTCCTGGGGTCATTCTAAGTCGAAAATATAAAATATTTTTTTTCCGAATTCGGAGTTACAGGGTTACATTTTGAAATGCTCACAACTTCTACAAATCGTAACCAATCTCAACGTTTGTAGGGGTCGGTCGTTGGAAAGATTATTAAATGTGTCCTAATCTGACTTCAAATGGCTGTACCTCCGAAAATAATCCGAATTCGGAAAAACATTATTTATTTTTATTAAATCGTATTTTTGTAGTACGAAGGGGTTAACAACCATAAGTCGGCCATTTGTGGTCCGATCGTGTTCAAACCAGGGGCGCTAGATTGGTACTATTACTATAGCACTGTCAAATTACTTCATAGTACATAAAATTGCTGATCTTCTTGTGCCAATGTGGCCTTAGTTCAGGCCTGTAGCGTGAGTGATATAACAGGAGGGGCCAAATGAGGCCTGGTTAGAGCTAAATTTAAAAAAAATCATTAAAAAGTGAATATAAAATATATCGCGAAAAAAACCGCGCTATATGCAAATCGTATTTTTGTCTAGGGGGGGCAGAAAATTTCATCAGGGGGGGGCAATGCCCTCTCGTGCCACCCCACGCTACGGGCCTGCTTGAATTTCAAAAACAGTGTGTTTTTTTGTTCATTTAGGGCTACTCAGGGTTAACTTTTAACCCAAAAAATTATAACAAAACAATTTATTTTTATTTGGCATCTTTTTTTGCCCCCAGAACTTTAATTTTCTCAAATTCTGCATTTTCGACCCACCTTAATGTTCATATGTATAATCAAATGACTATATAAAATTGATGTAATAAAAAATAATTGAAACTTTGCAGGGCCATATGTACAGCAAAGATTTCATAGTGCGGACTGATGACATTCCAAAATTATTACCAGGAGGAGATTATTACTCTGAAATTCTTTTTTATACAACATTAAGAGACAGAAGTCACCTTCTTGCAAATGCAAGAAACTATTTCGAAATAATATCGAAAGGTATATTTACTATGAACACAACAAACCTGGAAACGTACATTACACATTACCTCCGATGAAGATATGAATCTGCAGGAATGATTTGATGTTCAACTATATCTCTTTAATCAATAAAAAATGTTGATCAACAAATGGAAAATATTTTTATATACCGATTTAAAATTGAATAAAGAATATTTTGAATTTGAAAACAGAATAGATAATTCATTCAGCATTACTCCATTTAACGCCATTTCCATCAATCGTCCTTTAAAATTAATTTAGCTAAAACGCCCCCGATGTTATCCAGTTAAAAGTAAATTCAGTTTACGTTAAACTTTGACAGAAACAAAAATTTAAACTTTTCCTTTAAATAGTAGAAATTTTAAAAATTCTAAAAAGTTTCTATTTTTACACAAAAATTTAATGTTTTTATTGTTTGATGAAAATGAGCTGCACTTTTAGTAGAGGTAAGTACCTGATTATCAATTATTAATTATTAATATATATAAAAAGCTAACCGCCATTTTGTCACGCATTTCCGTCACACTGTCAAACAATAATTCGTTTTGTAATCGTTGACACTGTTTTTCAATCCGTCATATATGACGGGCTATTTATTCATCTAGTATTAAAATATTCAATTTAAATTTCGATCTTATACTGCCGCATCAGACGAAGAAACAATAACATTAGCATCTGGAAGTCGTGAACTTGTATTATACTCGAGAGCTAAACTTTCTTTTATTTCAAATGAGCAGAGATATACAACATACTGTCTACATTAATTTTAGATACTGCAGTACTTTATTACCATCCGGCTAAAAGCTAACTTTATGTGACTTTATGCTATACTTTATAAATACTTCATTTCATACCATGACCTTCATTAATATAAGAAATTTTGTCGTTATGTTAAGTTACAGCGACGCACAATTAACGTAGTTTAAGAAATCGTAAAGTATTTAAATTACGGTAAATATTAATTTTTAACGTAGTAGCTGAAAATCGAGAGATAACAAAGCCTGGCCTCTGATTTTAACTTTGTTGCCCCCGACTCGTATCACTTCTGGGACATGTTTAGAGAAAATAATAGGTAAATAATAGATTGAGATGTACACAAGCCATTCGCAAGTTATTCTCATTGATTATCATTATAAGGCAAAATGGACACCAATCACCGTGTTCGATCATAATAAAATTACGCAATCTGACCGATAGGGATTTTCGGTGGATAGACCGACGGCTATGCTAATGATTCAGAACCATCATATAATGACTAAAGATTTGATTAGTGTGTACGCAGAGGGCCCGTCACCCCTATATCGGTTAATAGAATAAAAGATAAAAAAAAAACATTTAAGTGATGATCACGTGATAGTTGTATACTGTAAATATTTTCAGGTTTCATAGGCGCCGACTTTTGCAAAAGAGTACAAGGGCAAAAATATTTTTCATGAGCAAAAAAAATGTCTTCTTCTCTCCTTAGAATACAGAGCCTAATTCAAACATTGAAGGATTAGTACAGGGGCTCACATACATTTATCGAACATTTCGCAATTTGTGTACAGGGACTAATTGGATAGATTTTAATGTTTTCGATTTGAGTAACTAGACTACCAGTATAAAAATACTTGCATCAGTGGCGATAGGGTAACTTCTAACGCCAGTTTGCTTTTCCACAGCCACACGCAAATTATTTTTATATTCATCATGGATAAATGAAGTAAAACTGGTCCAATTGACATAAAAGTTTGTATTTATTTATTCATTATGATAAACTCTAAACAATGTGCTAAAACCTAAAATGTTGATTTCATGAAAAAGAGTTAAAAAAATATGTTGTTTTCTTATAAAATCTACCGCAATCCGTTATCAAATACTTACAATAAAAAAAAAAAAAAAAAATAAATAATGAAACAAAAATGAAGAAAAAAGTTATCTCATTTTTTATCAATAAAAATCAATTTTGTCAAAAACCAATAAAAACCAAAAGATATGAAAATTGAAACTATTTCCAAATGAGGTAATATTTATATTTTATTTTCACATTCTTTTAACCAGAAATAAAGAGAATAAAAGAATTGAGTGAAATAGAGAAAAAAAAAACAAACAGCTCAAACAATTCTTTTTATGCGATCATCAAGAGGACATACAAAACAACAATAATAATAACTGTAAACTGCTGAAAAAATAAAATAGAAAATTGTCATTGATAGAGCCGAGCTGAATGTTTTTCTTTTTCTTCTTCTTGGTTTTGTTTTATTATTATTATTATTTTTTTTTTTATGACAACTTGAAGTTGAAGCGTTTATTGGTTTTTTGTGTACTTACTTAACTTTAACCATGACATAAAATAAAAATAATAGAAAATGTTACTTATTATATTATTTCGAAATATATATCGTAAGCAATTTATAAATAAAGATAAATAATATTATATTTGTTTTATTGATTTCAGCCCAGTCAGCCATTCGCCTTATTTAACTGACCCAAAAACAAAATTTGCTATTCATGATTTCCAAGTTGAAGGTTAAACACCCCCCCGCCCCCAATACCCAAACTCTTTTCACAATAGACAATTTTCACAAAATCATTTTCTTTTTCCAATTGTTTTTGGTTTTTCTTGTTTCTTTTCTATTTATTTATTCACACAGTTCCTTTTTACTTTATAAAGTAAAAGTACTTACTTCGGGATTACCTTAAAATGTTCGCTTGTTAGCTTTTATAATAACAGTATTCCAATTTCTACTTTCTGATTTATTATAAATGCGATTCACAAACACCAAAAAAAAAAAAAAAGAAAAAGGTTTTTAAGTACGGACTTAAATTACGTAAATAGTTAAGCAGTTCATGATATTTTTGAATAAGTATTTTATTGTTTGGTTTGCTAAATAAATAGAAAATATATATGCGACAAGAGTTTCGATTCGTTATTATCGAGATAATTATAGTTTAAAGAAATAATTTTTATTTTCAAGTGATATATCATCAGTAGAATTAAGGGCAGCATTTTGGAACCTTGTGTGTATGTCAACAAAACCTGTAGCGTCGGCACTGACTGTGAATGTTATATATGAAGGGCTCAGTGCCTTTTTTTGCGTTATGCATATAAAGATCAAAATCGCATAGCAGAAAAAAACAATTGGTCACCTTTGGCTCTGAGCCGTTCATTAATTTTTCAAGAGATTCCAAATTCCAATACACACTTATAGCAAATTTTTTACAATTCGTCTGTTCGCGCCTCATGCGTCGAGTTGCTCCGGTTTCCCCTACGTACATTTTATTAATCGAAATTCTATTTAAATTTAAAGCACGCAAGTAGGCAATTTGTTCTATTAAATAATAATTAATATAAATAATAATATTTTAACAAACACATTAGAAATATTTGAAATTCGAAGCTTAAAATGATTGACAGGAAGTTTATAGATTGTTGATAGAGATATGTATTAGATTAGATACACAGTGTTCAAAATAGAATATTTATTTTTATCTTGAACTTGATACAAATTTTAAAACCCAATTGACTATTAATATTATATTTAGCATTGTAAAAATAAGCTTATCGTCATTTTTTTTGGGTTAAATAAAAAAAAAAATCAAATTAATACAGCAGATTTGCATTAGTTTCAAATTTTTGCATCTTACTTTTTACATATTTTTATGAACGCAGTAAATTTGAGATGTTTGCTCGTATGTTAATTATTTTTAAATATATATTTTTATCTCTGTGCGCGTCAACTAAAATGCTTATTTCTTATAAGGCCACATTTATTGGTTTAAGTGTATTGTATGGTGCGGTGCATATGGAATGTATTATATTGAAATAAATGTATATATTTACATAAAACTAAAATATTATAACATTGAATAACAAACAATAACAAACATATGGTTGATTACCAAATTCTAGAATTTCTGTGAAAATATTACATGCGCAAGTAATTAGATAATTTTTTCAGAGTTTTTTTTTTTCTTTCAGAGCTGCTCTCACTAAATTTTGCTTGAAAATCATTTTAGCGCTAATCTGGATGAAATTAGAAGATGTTATTAGATTAGATACGTACCTACCACAGGTGTTTCAAAATAGATAATTTATTTTTATATCAAGGTGTGAAAAATTTTCGTACAGTTTTACACATCTGAAAATCGACCACAATTTGTGACCATTTTTAAGATAATCGGTTTTAATGGACTGAAAATCATTTCAGATTAACTCCATAACCTAACATATTTTCAAATGCTGACTATGCTGCGTCTAACGATCGGTCATTGACCAGTATCCGTAAAATAAAGTACAAAATATGAATATTATTTATTATCTACACATTAATAGATTACCAAAATATTTCAGTTAAGATAAAGAGAATGATAACGCTAACAGCATATCATCTAAGATAAGATAACAGATGATGCTTTCCTATCTAGATTCTCATTTATTTAGATTTTGGGACACTGATTAGTTATCGCATAATAACATGCGTTTGGACATATGTGTATGCTACTAATATGTGCATTAAATTAGTAATATACTATTATAACCCTATAGGCAAATAGTCTAGAAATAGTCTATAAATCGTCTATAGACGGGACATTAGAGCGTATATAGACGGTTTATGGACTATATCTAGACCACTTGCCTATAGAGTTTTGAAGGTTGAAGCTGTAGGTGTTAGAAGTGGGGGAAGACCTAAAAGAAGATTTATAGACTCAGTTAAAAAGGATTTAATTCATAGAGATTTGATTTTAGATGATAGAGCTCTTGAAGTAACTTATGAATAGGCAGGAATGGAAGAAGGTGGTTAAAGGAACTTACGCCTAAGCCCTAAAGGCATTAAAAGGTCATTAAAGTATGATGATGATGATGACGATGATGATGATTATTTCGACTAGTCCTAACCCCCTGGAAAGGATTACATTTATAACATTTTACTTGATTTTTGAAAAACACACCTGTTTTTTCTCATAATTTAGAGAACGGATATTGGTCATCGCGACCTACCATTAGACGCGAAAATGTCGGCTTTTGAAAATATATGCGGTTTCGAGACAATCTGTATTAATTTTAAATTAAGAAAAACCTATTTTCCTAAAGTAGTTCGTACGATATGGAAGATTCTTATAATGTGTGGAAGATTTTATACAAACACCTTTCATGCACTTTTTACGAAAATCACCCACATCTTACAAAAATCTTCCACATCAGATGAAAATCTTCCATGCTTTACGAATATTTTCCATATCTTACGAAAATCTTCCACGTCATATAAAAAATCTTCCACACCTCACAAAAATCTTCTACCACAACTTGTAGATATTTATAATTTTTTTCAAAAATGTGAAAGATTAGTTTGTTATAGAAAATTTATGTATTATGTAAGGTGCATAGAATTGTTTATGAAAATAAATGTATAATTACTTAAATTATTAAAATGAAATAAGGTTGAATAACAAACATATGGTTGAAAAGCATATTTAAGAATTTCTGTGAATATCTTGCATGTGCAAATAATTAAATAACTAAGCAAATATGTTACATGCATGTCGAACGGTCTGATTGGATTATTTTAGATAATAAAAAAGAAAAAAGTGTCACATCAAATGTAATCGATATAAGAGATGTTTACTTATTTTTAACTAATTATTCACATTCGTTGAAACTCGTACTGTTTACTAATTCAACCATATGTTTATTATTCGGTTTAATTAAAATATTTAATTTAAATATTTGCTTAAAAATAAGTTAAAATTACTATAAAGTAATGGCCAAAAATGAAATTAGTATCAGTTAACTGCAAGCATTGCACCTTATAACATATACCGATATTTCAATACGAACAAAAATTAAATTCTAATTTAATATGAAGCTACTAATTGCTACCGTTTTAACTGCAATTCTA
>JAABKK020057440.1:0-10737 GCA_011634745.2 Catotricha subobsoleta
CAAATACTTGCTAAAGTATTTGAAATAAAGTATTTTCATGCAACAAAATACTTGATCCAAAGTATTTGGTATTTTTTTATTTCAAATACTTTTTCAAAGTATTTGCTACAAAGACTGATTATTTTAAAATAAAATAGATTTCGATGCAATTAATGCCACGAAATTTTTTATTTTATCGGTTATCGTTAATATAATAATAGTTAAAATATTTATTTGTAAATAAATTTTATAGGCATTCAATATACTAATAAAATAAATGATTCTCCATTATTATAATAAATAATTATTTGTTATTATGTATTAATAAAATGGAAAATTTTCTTAATTATTATTTAACTAAATTTTATAATTAATTAGAAAATATTGATTATTCATATTATTTCAATATACGAAATATTTATGAAAAAATTTGTCCACAATTGCTAAATTATTATTTTAAGAGTATTATTTCCCACTAATTCTGTAGTTATTTATCTAAACACGTGACAATTAATTTTATTTAATTTCCATTAATTTATTTTTATTTTATTTAATTGCAAATATGGTTGCCAGTGATTTCTAATTCCAATGTTTATAGATTTTTTTTTAAAAAAAAAAATATTTTTCACGAAATCAATTAGTTTCAAAAGAAATTTAATAACCATTTGAATTTGATGGTTTCTTTAAATGAAAATACAAATATTACCTATGACCTAATTCCATATTTATTATCTCTCTATGACACTTAAATCCAAGAAATATTAAATATATCACCATGATCAATATATTAAACATGTGTGCATTGAAGCATATTTATGTGTTCCTCCAAAATAGAATATTCTGTATGATTAAATCAATAAAAATGGACAAATCGGATTTAATATACATAAAAGTAATTCAATTAATGTTTAGACTATGAAAGCGGAAACGTTATGGAATTTTATTGTGGGGTGACAAATTTTTTTCATACTATCTAAATTTTAGGTGGTGAACATTTCAAATTTAACTTATGGTCATTGAATTTGTCACATGGGTGTTAATTTTTCATTTAGTCCATAAAAAAAAATCATAAGTTAAGAATGGCTAAACCGATTTGCTTGTTATCAACTGATCTTGGAAGCTAGAAAAATGTACTTTCATATAAAATATGGACGAAAAAAAAATGTGAACTTTATCTTTTAGTTTTACTTCCCACTAATATTAAACAATTTACAGTTTTTGAAAAAATTAAATTAGAAGCTCAAACAATCATTTTCTTTTCGATCATTATTTTTAGTTGAAAGAAGCAAATCAGTTTACCAATTCTAAAGTTATGATTTTTTGAGCTTTGGTCAATCTAAATCAAATTATAACACCCCTGCTGACCTATCGAAACCTATCGGGCTAAATTTTTGTGTACTATAATTATTCACCATAAGGTATGTTTATGTTACCATAAACACCTGAAAAATTTCGTATATAAAAAAATAGTCACCCTATTATATAAGCACTATATCTGTAAGCTATCTATGATTTAGATAGATCTTATTAGTAACATATTAGTGATTTGGATTGAAGCAAAATGTATAATTTTCACATTTATTTTTGAACATTTTTATGGAAGTTTGTTTCATGTAACTTTGTAAATGGTATGATGTTTTTGTTTTTGGTCATGGCACTGCGAAATTTAAATTGAATCTATTGGAGACTACAGGCGTTAAATTTATAATTATAGAGATAACAATTTATTTATTTTTATGTTAAATTATAAATTATAATTACTAACTATAGTTCAAAATGCATATGATTTCAAAATGATGATAGATTCCTTTGTTCTATTGTCACAACAATTAAATTGATCGCGTATGCAAAGAATAGAAAAAAGTCATATCAAATTTTAAAAATAACAAATAACATTAGCATTTCAATAGTTATTTTGAAAAACCCTTGAGCTCTTATTAAAATAATAAAAATAAATTTCGTGCAGCAAAGAAATATCGAATTTCTGTCAATGGTTGATGCCACCCATTCGGATCCTAATTATTACTTCAACAATAATTAAAAATAATGAAAATAAATGGGAATGGGATTTTCCTTAAGTACCTTTTTTTTCATATTTATAAAATATTCTATATGAAATTCTAGAAATATGTTTCCACCGGACTACCTCTCCCAATTTCCTGTCAATATTTTTAAAGTTGAAAAGTTCTAACAACACTATAACCATTATGATAATATAACTTTTAATTATTTTGCTGTGATCCATAGCAAAAATCCCTTTTTAAATATCCCTTTAATAAAAAAAGCAGCACTTTTCATGATTTGTTTTCGTTAATTGTTGCAAGCGAGACGTATTTCTTAAAATTGATTGTTACTCGCGTGTTTTATTCGTATTTTTTAATTTTAAAAGTGACCAATATTTGATTTTTTTTTTTCCTTTGATAATACTTACTTAGGATTTTTATATTTTCAATTATGGCAAATACAACAAATCGTGGAAATATTCGCATTTCATTCAATAACTTTAAGCAATAATTAAAAATATTTGCAGGCAAATTGGAGAGGTACTCTACTGGAAACATATTTCCAAAATTTCATTTAGAATATTTTAAAAATATAAAAAAAAAAATACTTAAGGAAAATCCGCCTATACACCCAATTAGAGAAATTGAATAATGTTCATTTTTCTGACATTTTTTTTTTTTTATCTTAAAACTAGTCGACTATAATATATTTGTAATTTGATTTTACAATGATTGTGTGCGTCGTAAAATATGTTTTTCGTATATATATATATAATATTTTATATCTTAACATTTATAATAAATATATATTATTTTGATTTTTAAATGTCGATGCTAAAAATTTACTAATTTTCGCATCATTTGGTTCGGCATGCAAAAATTAAAAATTTGAGAAAAAAATATAATTTCAATTGAAATAATGATTTGAAAATCGATTAATTTCTTTTCTATTTGGATTAAGTTTTACTGTGTGTAATTCATTCTAAAATATATATACATTTTGGTACGTCTACAGACATTTATATATATTTTTTTTATTGCTATATACTTAACTTATATTATATTATAATATAACACATTTTAATTATTCTTAAATAGATATTAATTTAATTTGATGTTTATTCATTTATATGTAAGTTAAAACATGACTGACCTAAACTTTGTATTCTCTGTACAATTTACTTATAACAGCAATATGTACAAAATATATTTAATCTTATTAACAGCTTAAGAAAATTGGAAATATATGCTTTTAGTTATTACACAATTTTGATGAAGGTAGAATTTTAGAAATTATCTATGTAAGGATTATTTTATGAATTGACAACTACGTACAAATATTATGCAAATATGTAATCCTTGAAAAATGAAAGGAAGAAAAAATAGAAAAAATAATTATTTTTAGATGGGGAAAATAGAAATACAAAGATGTTATTTATTCAACATAAACAAAACATTTTAAGATTCCAATTAAATAGTGAAAATATGACATAGTTTTTATCTCTTGTTATTTTTTTTTTTTTTGTTTAAGTGAACTAGAAAATTCACATAAGTATAGTTACATAAAAATATTATAATTGCAAAGTCTAAGCAACATATAAATTTTTAATTGCTGTTATGTTTATGTTTCTTTAGAACTTCTCACAATTATTGGAATAGGTAATTATAAAATGCAAACAGTTTTAAGTTATTGATGCTTTTATGAAGAGTTTGAAATGAAGGAATTAGAACTTTGAAAACTTATCAAAATCCTTTGGTGATATTGAATTTAATTATATATGAATAATCTTTTTAATATCAGCGAAAATATTGCCATTGATTTATTTATTATTATTATTATTATATATATATTTTTTTTTCGGTGAGTAATATACTAGATAGAAAGATCAGTGTATATATTTCTAGTTTTAATATTTGTGCGAGCACCGAATATCTCTGTTACTAATTCACACATATATTTTTATATAATTAATAATTTATTTCTCTATTAATAGTTAAATATATATTTTCTTTATAATATTCATCTATTTTACTTTTTAATACTTCATCTTTATCGTCTTTATCTTTTTTTCATCTTCTTTTTTTGGATGTGTTTTTCCATTTAATTGGTTTTGTTACAATATATTAACAGTAACGCCAATTACCTTTATTTTATTTATTTACATGATATTATATATTATTGATTAATTATTTATTTACATTTTCATTTACTTAATGGAATATTCCATTTTCATAATTAACTTAGGGGGTAATTTATTGCAGGATTTCATCAGGTTTTGGTATATATTACAAAAATCAAATAAAAATTAAAAAAAAAAAAATTGAAATTTTGATAGTCTTTTTATTTTATTGAAATTATAACTGTACTCGGCTCCGAAATAAACTTAATGGTTTAAAAGTCTAAATGTCAGTTATTGGCCTCATTTGCTGTTGGTCGAATTGAATTCATATGAATTTCAGATGAAGCCGTCGAATGTAAATAGGGTGGTAAATGTCCTCGATCACTAATCTTGCAATTTATAAGTTGCAATGAACAGCAACTCTTCATTTAAAAATTTAAAAAAAGCAATAAAAGAAATATAAAATTGAATTTATTTTTCGCTGTATGATGAAAAACATTAGGTACCATAAAGTTGGCTTAAATGTATAACTTACTTTAAGTGTTCTTTGAAAAGCGTATCTAAATTCTCTATTAAAATAAGCATATATTACAGGATTTAGTGCCGAGTTGAAATATCCAATCCAAAATACAACTCCAACCACAACTCTTGGTGTTGCGCACATTTCACCACAGATTGATGTTATGTCGTACCTGTAATTAAATTTAAAAATAAATGTTTTCATTTTTTTTTAGAAAATAATAATTTCTGTGAAATGTTTACCATAAGAAAAATGGTAACCAGCACGCTAAAAATGCACTCATTATAATTCCCAATGTTCGTGCAGCTTTTTTTTCTCGTCGCATTTTTGTTATTGCACATGGTTCCACTTGATGTATGCTTTGTCTTTGAACGGCTATACCATTTATTTGAAGATGCTTTTCTAATAATAATGCAGCCACTTTCGATCTAAATATAATTATTTTTATTATACATTTATACCGAATATACAGAAATATTGTTACGTTATTCTTCAATTGTTAAAGTTTTTAAATTTTAAATAAGGGACGATTATAGTATTTTAACATTTTTCTTTCTTTAATATGGAAATTTAACCAAAAATGGACTAATCATTTACATTTACATGAGAAAATTTGTCACCATATGACAAATGTTTTCACCATTCAAATATATTTTTAAGCAAAAAATAAAAAAAATGTATTAAGAAAAAAACGTGTAATGAAAAAATCATTAGAGGCGAAAGGAGCGTATTATGAAATACCAATCGCAATAACTTTATTAAATTCTTTAATATCAAACCGAAGGAAGGAATTTTCTATTTACAATACAAAATATATACGTACACATAAACACAAATCAACTTTATACTGAAATTTGACTAGTTATCCTTGAGGGAAGAATATTTATGACACGTGTCAGTTACACGATTAAATTTTCTAACCGAAAAACAAATTTTCTTCGCTTTATTATATATTGACTATTAATATTAATATAATATGGGTCTACTAGCGATGCGATAGCGACATTAATGAGAATAGCTTTATAATAAATACCATTAACAAACTTTACATAAATGGTTCCTACATATCAAATTTAATTCTACAAAAACCATGGCTAAAATTAATAAGTTAGTTTAAGTACGTTATACTGTCTCTATCATACTAATAATGAATATGGCATACAAAATGAATAGAAAAGCATATTAATTATGTATGTTTAGGTACATAATTTGGTTAAATTTAAATGGATAGTGGATAAATAATCTATTAGATTTGAATTCGAATTTTAATGAGACATCGACCAATATAATTAATAAACATAATTATTATTCAAAACTAAACTTTATATAATTTACTAAGCTAAAATATCTATGGTTTCCTATAAATATAGTAAATATACCTATACCTATGTCATTTATGGAAAATACGTATCATGTTTTATATTCAATAATGTAATTTTATTTAGATATTTAGATATATATATATATGTATTGTGTTTGCGTTGTGCACATACAATTATGTACTTAATATTAATCTAATATAATTATTTTGTTCTAAACACTAGGCGTTCAATGAATGTAAACTCCCACACGTCCACTTTTTAGTATAATTTAAAGGCATGCAAAGTGCTTATCAGAGGCGGATTGGTCATACCATTGACCGGTAAGAGAAAAATTAACACAAATTATATTTTAATTCTATTATTATTTGCAAGCTAAATTATGTACAAAAAACACCAAAATGTGTACGGATATCTTTTATTTATTTATTATAATTTATGAACACGAGCCCTAATCATTAAAAAACAATGTTTTCAATAATTTATATTACGGTCATTAAATAATAAAAAAATTGAATTTCTCAAAAATTTGTACATAATTTAGGTTAACATTCAATTAAAGTTACTGAGTTTAAAAATTGAAATACTTAAAAATTTAACCATAATGTTATAAATGAGAATAAACTTAATTTTATTTTAAAACGTATTTCTTGATATTATTTTGATTATTCTCCAACATTCTTCTTTTGTGAAAAACACATTTTTGGAATACCCAGGTAATGGTATAAAAATTAAACCATATAAAAGATTTCAAGGTGTATTTTAGGACTTTCATATTCATACCATTATTATGGTGTCCATCATTTTATACCCTAAGCGATGTTGGATGTAAGTATTGGTATGCAGGTTCGAAAATATATCTTAGAGTCCATTCTATGGTATGAATTTCTATAAAATTTCACGGCATGAAAAATATTTTATTACAACGGTAATAACATAGAATTTCAATACATTTCAGAAAGAAGCTTTTATAATATTATTTGATAATCACGTCAATATTTGGCCTTTCAGGTCAACAATGTTATAGTCTGCCTCTGGTGCTCAGAATACTGAACGCTATATAGTTTTTGGTAAAGTTTATATTCTATTAGTAAATGTAATATAAGTGAAGCTTTCTATGAATTGAGTACAAACAACATCAGATAATATCATTTTATATATTAATTATATTGCTTAAGTATTGTTGAGTAGAACAGATTAGTTTATTCATTTTATGTAGGTTTTTGGATCCAGTTTAATTCATTTAAATAGCTTTTATATATATTTTATAGACAGTAATCTTCTAGCCAACAATTATTTTATTATGCATCATGGATAAATTAATATAGGATTTATATAAATTTATTATTAGCCACTCACCGATAAAGTAATCGTTCTTGTCTATCAGCTTCCTTATAAATTTTATAATACATTAATATCATAACAATGCCAGGTATCCAAAAACTAACTGATGAACTGATTATTGCATAAAATTTATTAACTTTAAATTCACATATGTGCGGATATTTTCTCAAATATTTAAAATGTGCTTCGGTTGTATACCATCCAAGAAATATTGGTACAAATGATAGCATTGCTGGAAATAGCCATACAATGACAAGCATAAATAACACCTACAACACCAAAAGATAAATAAATAAATAAATAAATAAATAAAACAGATCAATTTTAGACAATAATAATAATATTGATGCGACTTCTTTCTTGTTATTTTTTTTTTTTTTTTTTTTAGTAAGCGTAGATATTATTACAATATGATTTTTTTTTATTGATAGTGATTGATGTTTGGGTATTTACTCACTCGAGAATAGGTCATTATCAGGGGATAATCTAGAGCTGAAGAAGCAAAATATGTGAACAGAAATGGAAGAAAATAAAAGTTGATATTTTTTGAAATAACTATATAATTATAAATAGTTTATAATTACGTTGTACGATGGCGTAGTAGCGATCAACCGAAATACAACATAAATGAAGTATGCTGGTGGTTGAAAAATATACATCAAAACTATTCCATAAATCACACATTGTTGAACCGAATAACCATTTGCCAGCAAATTCAACCGATGCATTAAATGACATTGCACATAGGGCCACCAACATGTCAGCCATTGCTAGTGAAACCACAAAATAGTTTGTTATCACCCTAAAAAAAAAAAAAAATAGAAAAAGAATTTTAATATTTTTTTTTTTTTTAATTTTGTATTAATTCGTTGATATTTGTTTTGATTAAATAAATATGAACGTCTTGTTGTCCAATTTACATTTCCATTTAAACAATATACCCACCTTAATTTTCTATGTTGCATAACCGAGACAATAACTAACATATTACCAAATATCGCTGCTAAAATAATGAAACCAATCACAAAGCACTTAAATATTAATACTACAGTCGTCGATTCCACAACATTATCTAATTCAGGTGCTGTGGTCGATTCAATGAAATCATTTACATTAAAAAAACTATTCATCGATGATTGTTTCACTAATTTCCCATATATTATATTATCATTATCATCATCATAACTAAATCTTGTGGCCACATTTGATTGTCGATTTTCTTTCAATTCCATATTCTTTGTTCGCTTTAAAAATCTATCAATAAATATTTTTATTTTATTTGTATATTTTGGTAATTTTGCTTAAATATGTTTGTTATTCTTTGTTCGTTTATTAGAAAATATTGTTATATAATATAGATAGAATTTTTTTTTTTTCAATATTTGATCTAATTTTATGGTGATGTGTAAAAACGTTTCATGATTTCAATTGTATTGTGATTGTCTAAGGTCGTTATTATTAGTGCTGATTAGAATATTTGATATAGAATTGTTGTTATTGTTGTTTATGGTGATGAATATCATTTTTATGTACCTGTAATAAAAGGAAACGATATACTATATATTTTTTGTTATAAAAGTAAAATAAATATAAATTCATGAGATTGTACGTAATTTATGTTGCTATTATCATTATATGTACTTATATTGTTATCACTTTTCAACGTAACGTTCTACGTGGTATGATTATATGTAATATTTTTATAAAATGTCATTCAACAAAATTTCATGCAAAATAAAAAATCACAAAAAAAAAATAAAAAACTGTTTTTCTTTTTACTATATACATAATATTTATTTATCGGCGATGATATTTTCACATAATAATTTTTTAGGTAAAAAATAATAAAATTTCATAAAACTGGAGAGGAGCACAATTGAATAATATGTCTGTGTGTCTGGGTAGAAAATACATTTACTGCTAATAAATTTAGAAATGCGAGAAACTTAGAAATAAAAAAATAATGAATGGCCGCCTAGAAAATGTAAACGCATTAACCTTTAAACGATATTTTGTACAAGAACAATATACTTATTTAATGAAAGTATTTTTTTGCCCTTAAAGTTTATACCTATTTATAAAAACCCATGAAGCATAAATCCGCTTTTTGTATATACCTTTGATTAGTGACACAATAATGTTTCGTGACAAGCACCAAACTTATTATCGTTGAAGACTAATATTTTTGATCTTTTAAATGCTCCTAAAATGATATTTTAGTGGTATTTTTTTTTTCTTTTTTTTTTTTTTAATATTGGCTAATCGGATACTTCAACTTAATTGAAAAACAAAATGATAAATCATCTTAATTGACAGTACCAAGAACACTTAATATTTTATGTAGGTTTCCTTTTCATTTTTATAGAAAAAGTGATTGATAATTAATTATTTAATATCTATATTTTGTGTGAATAACAACATTTTCATAGAACCATAATTAACTGTTATATATAAGAAATACCTGGCACGGTTATGACATAAAATATACGTAGCGCAGTCATCAATTTATTTGATAATTTTTTGAAATAAATTTAAAATTTACTCTTAAATATATCAGCAAAATTGTCTTGCAAAAGTTGTAAACGCACACAGCATTGAAATGTTCGTATTATGTTAAATGATTCACAATGGAATTTTCATTAATTCATATTACATGATCAAAAGCAAATACCATCTGCCAGTGCATGATTCTTTTGTTTAAGAACAATTCATGTTGTGCATAAAGATGGTATTTTATTATTAATTTTCATTTTCTCGTATTTCAATCAACATGGAACTTAATTCAACTTTATTTTTGAAATTAAATTTCTCAGTTTATAAAATTGGATGTCATTGGATTTTCAAAATATTACACTTTGAAGTCAAAGTTTTTCTTTTTACACTTTTTATATAAAGTTAATGAAATATTATTTGTTTCAAAAATATTTAATCTTAAATTCAAATAAATTGCTCTTGATTGTACAACAATATTTTAAATGGTTATTATTTTGATTGGTGTTTTCATTTTACAAAATATTCAAAGTTTGATTAAATATTTTTATACCTATGTCATATTAACCTTTATAACTCCTTTTCTAATCTTATATTTACTTTGGCTTTAACTAACGAAAGAAATCTAAATATGAAGTTTTTCGTAGACACGTATTTACCTGAATCTAAATTTAGATATGGAAAGGCAATTTGACCAGTAGTAGAATTTATGTGTGTGTATTTAGATAGTAACAGATATATCATTTCGAATGAAATTGGTGCATGGGGTAGGTAAAGTTTTCTATTACGTTTCTTGCTGATCATTAAAATTATATGTTACATTAAGTACAGTAGAATATAATATGTATTAGGGCACCCACGAAAACTCTTTTTTTCGAATTTTCAAGGTTACCGGGTAAATTCTTGTGTATTTAGATGTAAAACGCTTAAGTATTTTTTTTGAAGCCATTTGATACAAGTTT
>JAABKK020057441.1:0-10736 GCA_011634745.2 Catotricha subobsoleta
ATTACAATAATTGTATCTCACAAAAATCTCATGTTAAAACAAAAAAATTAATGAATAAAGAATTGAATTGAATTGAACTGTGAGTTAACCATTTCTGAAGATAAGCCGACGATATTCTTCAAAGAAATCAAATCAAGCAACAACAACAAAAATTTGTTTAATATAATTTTTTAGAATATATATTTTTGCATAATTTTGTTGATTCAAAATAAATACTTGTTACTTTGCAGAGATAAGAATATTTTTAGAATTTATTTTTCTTCAAAATCTATGAAATTCGTTATATTTTAATAACATTTTATTGCAATTGCAAACATAGAGCTTCATGTTTTCAGTTGATTTAATGATTAGTGAGAAATTATAAAATTACTTTGGCAACTGCCAAATTTTTTACAGAATCATACTTTTGGATTGTGTAATTTAAAATTGGAAAGATTTGAAAAAAAAAAAATAGTGATTGACAAGAAAATTTGTTATTAACAATAGTTATTTCCTCATATACATATTACCATTAACTGCATGCGATATTGAAGTCACTATATTCATACCGACACTCGCTCGAAAGCATAATTTTTGTTTATAGTGTAAAATTGGTTACAACAACAAACACATTCAATAATATTATGGAGATAATCATAATATTACGCTTATTCAAATTAATATGCTTTGCATTAATATATTTAGATTACAATTTATTATTGTTTGTATGTAAGTGCGAACACTGAAATAAAATAATTGAATGGAAAATCTAATTGAAAGTTAAATTATTGTTGTATTTGTGGATTGTATTGTTTTAAAAACTCAATTAAAATCTAATTTGATATAATTTCATTTTCATACAGAGTAAAAATAATTATATTAAAACCATAATTTGAACTCGATAACAAAAGAAGACAATTATTTCAATCAATCTTTCTTCCGCATTACATTACATTTAATTTTTTTTTTTTGCTCCTTCTTTGCTTTCAATTTAGTCAACCACTTAGCCTACCCAATAATAATAATGCATAGTAAATATGAAAAACCTTTATAATCAAATTCGATTAAGTTGTTCAATTTTCTTTAAACGATTTATTTTTTTTTTTTTCAATTTCGAACGGAAAAATATTTTGATAAAGTTTTGTATGTGTTGTATTAAGTATATTATATATACAATATATATAGCTACTTATATACTGGCTAATAAGCATATACTTCAAGTGAAAATTTATGAAAATTTGTGAACATACCGATTTTTCCAAAGTGTTCCCTACCAACTATACCAACACCATATTACCACCGAAATAATAATATAATATACAAAAAAAAAAAAACACACACACAAAACAAAACAAAACAAAACAAATATGTATAACTCAGCGAGCATAAAAAGCATTAGCAGAAGAGTAGAAGAACCCATTAAAATACTCATTTTTCAATATTTCACCGTATTACATTGAGTGAGAGTTATATATTAAGAGAAATTTGCTAGTATGTATTGTTATTATTACATGATTTGATTATCTACCTCACCCGCTCACTGAACCAATTCTCACAAATTTACTCAAAAGAGATTGGCACTGAAATCATGGTGAAAATATATAAAATAAAGCACGAACGACTGGCGCTGTAACGAATTCTGCTTTAATATTTTGATTATTCGTGCAGCGGTTATCGGGTGTATCGGACGTTTTTTTTTTTGATTTTGCTAATATTGAGTATACGCTGCCGATTAATATAGAGTTTTGCTTGTTGGTGAAGGTATATTCACTTAAAATACCAGTTGACTTTGCTATATATAAATTGAAAGAAAAGTATACAAAACCCATTTTTAGGACAAAAAGGGCAAACAAAAATAAAATAAATTGAATAGAAATAGAAAATATATAACTAAGTAAATATACTTAGCGATTTCTAGTCGAATATTTAGATGCTTAGTTCTACATAAAATAAAGTCAATAAAAATAACGAACAATAATGGATAAAGTTTTTAAAAGTTAAAATTTTCAAATTAAACTGCGATTGACTTATTATTATTATTGTGTGGAAAGTGTTTTTTTTTTTTTTAAAAGAAATATTTAAACTTTTGCACTTATGTGCAGCGGTTTGTATACTTAATAACCTCACATATTTATATATATTTTCAGATTATGTGATTGATTGTGCGAGAAAAGTGTCGTTTTCTGTTCTATTTATTTGTTAAGAAAACATGGTGCTAAGAATAATTGGCAAAGTTTCGAACTGTTTACACATTTTCCAAGGATATATTGTTGACACCTTTTGCCAACAGTAAAATAAAAATCGGTATAACTTTATATATTAATTTGATTATAAAATTCACGATATGTACTCCTTTCTTGAATCGTGAGTAGTCTCAATAATAATAATAAAAAAAATAAAAATACAAATATTTACTGAGAAGTTTATTGATTTGGATTGGCACAAATATTGTGACGATATAAAAAAAAGAAAAGTGAAAGGAACTCATTGATGCAACTAACATTTAAATTTTAATATCTCTCTCGTTAAATTTTTATATTATTTACATTAAATATAATATCAGAAATCTTTACTGCATTGCATTATGGTTTAATGCTGGTTTATCGAAAAAATTAAAATTAACTAGCCATACATACCATATACTCTACCCATCATACTATACATTCAATTTATCGAATACACATCAATGATACATGCAATATAATGAACATGCCAACAATCAATTCCTTGTTTTACCATCCAGTAGCTTTATAATCCATACAAGCATCAACACTACATATTATTTATTATATTATATATTACATATAAATATTGTTTAGGATACAAATAAATAATAAAATTATTGGTATATAAATAAAGAAAAGTATAATAAATATTTATTGTGCAGATAAGAGTCACATGCGTACTAGTGATTTAATGAAAATTTGTAATTATTTACATAAAATAATAATAATGACGCAATTACTTTGATGAATATTTTTAATTAGTTAAAACTAATAGCCACCATTCATTGGTTATACCACCAGCTATTATTCAAATTGTAATATTTAAAACGTGTGGTTGATAGGTAAAAAAAAAAAAAAATATATAAAAATATAATTTTATTTCGGATAAAAATCAGAATAAAATTTTTAAAAAAAAATATATATATAAAAATTAAAACATAAAAATAGTGATAATGAAAATTGTGTACTTTGTGATACCGTCAAAAATGCGAAGGAATTTGAAATTAGTGATCTTCTTGTCAATTAGCTGGATGTTTGTTATGATATATTATTTTCAATCAAGTAATACCAAGGTAAGAATAAATGTAAAATTATTTCGCTTATAATAAATTAAATTACATTTCACATTACCCGAAATCAAATTCATTTTTAATTTATAATTTTTTTTTTCTTTTTGTAAAATTCAGCGCGTCGAATTATAAATATTTTTTACTTCATTTTTGAGGTATAGGGATATGGGTTTAGGTTATCAGTTCGAAAATTCGAAAAAACAGTTTTCGAAAATGGTCGAAAAGTTTGTCCAAAAAAGCCCTAAAGCAAAACCTATATATTTTGATGTCAACTAAATTCTGCGTCTAACGGTGACTCTAATCATCAAAATCCGTCTACTCAGTCCTGCGAAAAGTGTACCCTGAAAATTAGTATTTTTTCTTTTTACATATTTTATTTTTTTGTTTTTTTGTATGACAGCCCCTCTCAAAATTGATTTGTATTTTGTATAGACGAAATGTGCACAATTGAAAATAATTATATTCGGAAATTAAGGTTTTTAAGTTTTGTGAAATTTTTCATCATATTTGATCGAATTTGTAAAGTAAAAATTTACACAAAAAAATATTTTTTTTTGATTTTTTGAACCAAAAAACAAAACATCTAAATCTAAATATATTTTCAAGGCACGCTCATTCCGCATCCAACGGTGGGTGGATAATTTTTGTCCGCCAACCCGATCCGGAGAAAAAGCGAAATAAAATATATTTTTTTTATTTTTTTTTTAATGAGTAAAATAAAAATTAATTGAAAGATAAATTAATAATGCTAGGGGTTATTATTATTTTTCTTTGTTTATGAAATTAATACTCGCAAAAATGAAGTTCTGTACCAATCTAATTGGCAGCTTGTTTTAATAAATTATTGAGTTACTTCTTGTATTAATTTTTGTGATGCGTTTTTTTTTATGTGCAATTTAAAATTAATCATTAATTGCATTTCAGGTTTTTGAGAAAGCAATTTTTCCTCATAAAGCGACGGTCACATTTAAAGAAAAAGATTCAATTTGTTTTTTTTTTTTCTTACTTCTTGTTTGAGTTAAGGTAATATGCATAAAATTTTCCCCCAATAACCAAGCTTAAATGATTTCTACAGCAAACTCTTTTTTGTTTAAATCAGATAATCAGGTATTGTTTATATTCGAGGAAGTAAAAAATAAAAACACAGAAATGAAATGTATATAGAAAACACGTCTATAATTACTGAAGTCTGGAAGAGAACTAGACTCGTTACACAGAATGAATAGTTATTGCAATCAAACAATGAAATTGCCAAGGTAACACTTTTAGAATATTATTTGGTATAATATCAAACAGGTACTTATCATCTAAATAAACAATCAAGTATCCTCACCTGTACAATCCAAATATTACACTTAATTACCATTCTCACATAAATTTCCACTGTGCTGGCATGACTTTTTTTTAATAAATAAAAAAAAAAACTATGCGAATTCATATCACGAATATGCAATATAATAAATTTAAAAAGTAATTTTATACTACAATTTTTGAGGTTATTAAACTATATTAATTCTAGCGCTAAGTAAGAGTTGACATAAAATTGGTATTTATTATTAGAATATAATGATAATAATATACCTACTTATTATATATTGAGTTGTCATTAATATATATTATTGAGTTGAGTGGGTGGATGTGTGGAACTGTAGAGTATAGTTTTGCAAAAAAAAAAAATAATAGATTTAATTCAAAATAGTTGTATTTAGTTATGAAATTATATATATTTAGTATTAAGAATAATCAAAATGGAAACATATTATATTATATACGAGTATATAATATATGCTTACTTCTAGTATAATAGTTTTTTTTTTTTTTTTTTTTATAAAGCGTAGATATTGGAATGCTCAGTACACTGGTCAATATAAATATGTACTATATACATATTATACATATATATATATATATATTTTTAAATAGATCTTACGAATCTAATTCAGGTTACATTTTCTTTCGACCAACACAATTTAGTATGAATATTAAAACTGCTTGCTTTTAAGGCTTGTGAACTTTTTTTATTTTTTGATAATTTGATAGAAACTAAAGTATTTATGTATTGCTAAATATGCGTTTAGTTTAAGTAGTGCATACTTTTCATAAAAATACGAAATATTTGTAAAAATGTTATATGAATAAAATAATAATAATGTTTCAAGTTTATAAGCAATTATTTTTAATAAATCAAAACTTTAAAATATTATTAAATTACATAGATGAGGTAGCCTAACTTCCCCTCTATATAAGTATATACCTACTTCAATAAAAAATTGTACTCATCAAATATGGAATGTGTTCTGGATGCCGTTTTTCTTATTTATGTTATACAACTTCGTATTGTCCACTAGTATCATTTGTGGAAGTTCAATAGGCCACAGTCAGTTCCGAAAAGTCTCCAAAAAGCCCGGGTGTAATCTAAAATAGCGACCATTTTCTTATTATCTTTTTTTTTTTTTTTTTTTTAAAGAAAATCACTGATATTGTGAACTAAAGAAACAATTATTCCTATTATAATCTTAATCGATTCAGATAGATTCGTTCCAGTTCAGATGTGGATATACGGGAAGACGGGAAGAATATACTATAAATACTTAAAAAAAATCTAACCACAAAAACTCTTTCTTCGAGTTTTTAAAAAGGTCCGCAATTTTATTTTTTTTCAAATTTTTAAAATACCCGAAAATATCTATTTCACTCTCTATGTTTAATACTGTACTGCTCACAGTTGCTTAAAGACGCTGTAGATGAAATTCAATCATCCGTATACAAGACCTCTAGCTACTTCTAATTACATACCTTAGTTCAATCAATCTTTTATATTAATGCCAGGTACAAAAACATTTAAATGTGAAAAAATATAACAATAGCATCTCTAATAGTTATTATGTTTTTTTTTTTTTTTTTTGATTACTAACTATTCCAAATATAAAATAATTAAAAAATATATTTATACAGGTATACATTTTTTTTTTTTAAATATTTTATTATCTGTCTACATCATTTAAATAAAATGATAGAAAAAAAAAGACTATTTTTCACGGTAAATAAATAAATAAAACGGACGCATTATATAACTGAAATTAGTTTGGTAGTTAGATTTTATAGTAAATAATAACAGCTTCTATCCGCAAATTAGAAACATGTAAATCAGATATCAATGAAGATAAAAATATGTAAATACATATTTTTTGGTATTATAACGAATAATGTTCAATAATTTGCCATTTGTAATGTGTTTTTTTATTATTATTATTATTATTATTTATATTATTATTATTTCCAAAAAGCAAAAAAAAAATGAATAAATAATTAACTGCAGTTAGCATTTATATTTTTTTTATTCTGAATAAAAAAAATCAAAAATAATTTTGAAATCGTATTTTAAATGGTGAATAGTTTTTCGGTGTGTACGCTTATATATATATGTACTTAAAATTAAAAAAAAAAAAAAATAATGGTCATTTTTTTATGTTTATGACTTTTTTCCTGAAAATATTGTGCGATTAGCTTTTTTTTTTTTTTAAACAAATCACTAAACATTCATTAAATGACATGTACTAAATAGATTGAAAAAATGTTTTTAACGGCTGTAAGTTAGTTTTGACACTAAAGCGGATATAACACGTAACACATAAATTTCTACAAGCATATTCTGCAAGTATACAATAATATGAAAAATGAGTAATTATTTTGTATGGCTACGTCCCTTACCACTACTAAAATGATATATGAAGAAAAACTTAGCAACTGAAACTTACGGTTACGAGTAATATCGCAGTTTCATTGCAATCACTTTTCAATCCCTGTTTAGAACAACAAAAAAATTACCGATATATTCTTTGGAGCTTTGAACTTCATTGCAATGAAAAAATACAATCAAAACTGTACTTAGATTATTATTATTATATTTAATAATTTTGTTATCAAATCGCCTATTAATTATGTTAAAGTTTTAGTTTCGCTTTTAGGAATCGTATATTTGGAGTACATGGGGTATATGTATAATTTTTTTTTTCTTCAAATTGTACCTAAATTAATGCATATTTCTTATAGTTTTATTATTTAATAAGCTTACTCAAATAAAGCAACTTTATTAATATTCATAAAAAATGATTTCGATCTATCTTTCGATTCAAATATGTTAAATATTATATAAAAACAAATTGGGACAATATACGTACGTCGTACATGGAACTACTACTGCAAGTTATATAATTGTAATGCTATTATTTCGATTAAAACAAAAATTATTTTATAATTGTTTTAATATCTACACCTACATAATTTGTTCTAAATAATAAATATCGTGTGCTAATTTTCTAGTAAACGGATACAAATAATTATAACATTTTCAACTTATTCATCGCAATTATTATTATAAATATGTATGTATATACATTTGATATTTCATTTTACATTTTGCATGTACGCAAACAGAACTAAGATAACATTGTATGAACACGAATTGTGGTTTATAGACATTGCCAATTGTGTGCAATCATGTTAAAGCTTAAATTTGTCTACTTTTGTAATATGTAGGCAGGCAGACAGGCAGGCATATTAGGGGGTTCTGATTTTCTATCGATATTTAATTTTGGTTAATTTTTTCAAATGTAGGGATATTTTTTTATTTCAAATGGTAAGTAAAACCTAAATACGAAGTTTTGGTAAAGTCGATCCATATTTGATCTCCTCAACACCACCTTCAAGTATTAATTTTTTCCAAAAATCATAAGGTTTACGGTTTTAATCATAGGTAAACAAAAATGAAATATGTGTTTTATTAATTCAAGTATTAAATACATAATATGTATATATGTTAGTTTCAATCAAACAAATTGATTTTTTTTTGTCTAAAATATTGAAAATATTAAATTTTTGAATATAAAATAACAAATATTTGGGTCCGCCCTTATGATTTTTGTAAAAAATTAAAACTTGAAGATCGTATTGAGGGGGACAAGTATGGATCGATTTTTCTGAAACTTCGTATTTAGCTTTTACTTACCACTTGAAATAAAAAGAAACTATCCCAGCAGGTGAATTCTCACCAAAAATTGTGATATAATATCACAAATTTAAATCACAAAATTTTACTACAGGGTGGTTTAATTAACATCATATTAGAACAAAAAAATATTTCTCATGTTAGTTGATCCACCCTGTATTTAAATATTGTGATATAAATTTGTGATATTATATCACAATTTTTGGTCAGAATTCCACCGCTGCAATTAAAAAAATCAAGAACAAAAAAAAATCAGAACTCCCTAATATATATATCTATAGCACAACGAAATTGGAAGTCAATATAAAATTGAGCTCAATTCATCTCCGCTGAGTTCATTCATCAGTCAAAATCGATTCTGTAAGCTCTATAATGCGATTTTGTGCTTTATTTCAGAATATCTTTTAATATTTGATTTGTTAAAGTTTCTTTGAGGGATAAAACGATTAACGATAGTAGAAATGGGTTTATTATTATAAATATAAAGGGAATTAAAATATTGATTTATTGCTTATAAATTTTTCTTTTATATTATTTAGATATTATGGAGTATTGCTATGTAATTGAAAATGTTATTTTAAATATTTCCAACTACATACGAATATTCCAAACTAGTTTTGGCGCTTACCAATTATTTTATACTAAAGTTAATTTGAAATATTCCACAGTGTTTTAATTTTGTTTATAAAATCAATATAAAAGTGAAATAGTTTCATTTTCTTTAAGCACATTCGTAATCAAAGGTATGTCAACATTTTTTCAAAAGTTTCTAACCCTCATCATGTTGATGCGAATGAGACTCACAAAAAAAATAATAAAGTTTTTTTTTCTGATTTAGATTCGTGTAATTTCACGTTAATGTTGATCGAAGTATTACAAAGCAAATGTTTTTCTTTTTTATTCTGCGAGACCTTTCGACACGATAATATAATAATCAATAGTTCGAACAATAAAATTTCCAATCATGTTTTTTTCAAATTAATAGGGTTACACCAATTCAATTACAATATTTATTCAAACACAAATTACAGGCCAAACACTTTCCTAGCTTACATTTTATTAATATTACAAAATATCACATCAAACGAATTGTTATTGTAGAAGAAAACTGTATAAGTCCACATAAATATGCGCTGTTTTAATACATATCTCTAAATTCACAAATCGAACATGCCTCAATAACCAATCAATAATAAAATTGAATTGCCGTGATGTTGAATTTCAAAACTCAAACAAATGACAAAGACATTTTCATCGTGATCTGTTATTTTAATATTGATTTATCACGACAATGTTTCATTTATTTAGATGCTCGTTTTTTTTTCTTTTTATATATATTTGAATCATACACGGTTAACTGGTTTTATTAGGATGTAAACAAATGAAGTTCGCTTTGGATAAGCTTTAATTGTTTTCTATATTTCATTACTACATTCACTATGAAGAGCCTCCTGAAATTGTATTGTCATAATTGTGTGATACGAGCTGATTTTCAATATATGAACAAAACTCATTATCGGATTAAAAACAGTTTGTATATAATAGCAAACAACGTAGTTCTGTTAATTTATTTGAATAACTGGTTCTAAATGAAAATTTAATTCCATTTCACTTACTTTTTAGCTTATTTAAATAATGTTGATGATAATAAAATGCACTCTAAACACAAAAAAAAAAAGAAAAAAAGAAGAGCATAAATCGCTACCGTCATATTTTTGTTGTTCAGATCTTATGGAATGTAATAAATTGTTAACAATCGCACGTACATATTTTATTGGAATGAATTGAACGTCTCAAAAAATATTACTTGTTGTGAAACCACTTTCGCTCCGCTAAATAAATATATAGAAATAACTACATATACATAATATAATTTATCAATATATTGTATTAAAAGTAATATACCAGCCAACACAATATAATCCGATAAATGAATTAAATATTTAAACAAGCAGATGATGGTAAAGTGGCGCATTTATTACAATTTCAAAATCCAGTTGAAATGCTGGTCCAAATTAAAAGAAATTTTATATATTTATATCACATTCGCGCACACTACGTACAATGAGCTTCTACCTACTTACGCCCTACATGTTCTCGTAAGACTTTGTAAACAAGAATCGCTAAATTAAACCAATTTTATAAAAATTGTAGTTCCGCGATAATTTGTATAATACGATATTGTTCTCTTTTTTAATTTTCTGGCAATTCCAATTTTCATTGGAAACAGTTAAAAATCACACGGAAATAATTGAAACAAAAAATATATACGAGTATATATATATATATTAGGGTGGTCCAAAAATTTTTGAAACCGTTTCGAAACCCTTTTGAAACCGTTTCAGAAACGGTTTCTGAAACCATTTCGAAACCTTTCTTGAAACCGTTTCGAAACCGTTTTGAAACCGTTTCTGAAACCGTTTTGAAACCGTTTCTGAAACCGTTTTGAAACCG
>JAABKK020057442.1:0-10735 GCA_011634745.2 Catotricha subobsoleta
ATACTAATTTTCACGCTACGTCATTTCTCACACCAATTCCTACGTTCACGTCATTTTGCCCAAACTGCCTAATACCTATTTATTAAACAACAATTTTACAAGAGATCTTGTATCGTAGCAGTTATACATTCCATTTTATTCAAAGAACTATTGTGTAATGTTTGCTGGGAAACATAGGCATTTTATTATTATTAAACATATATAGACTAAGGACGTGAGCATAATTCAAATGCTCTGGCATACAATTTTATGATGGATTTCTAAATTTTTTCTCAAATGTTTGTCCGCGAATAATTAATGAGTGACATGCAAAAAATACATACGTTCATTCTTTTATATTCAACAAATTCAACGTCTAATACTTATTTACTTCATCCACGACTTTATTCCATGTCTATATCTATGAGTAAATTATTTCTGAATAGTAAATGCCGTTTGTTTGTGGAAGATGAAGAAAAATAATAAGTTGAGTTTGTATGTATTTAAAAAAAGTCACGTAATTTTTTCTTCCTTGACTTCTATTAATATATGAAATAAAAGACTTGGTATTTTGTAATATTATAATGAACGAAAAAATTATAATTTACCTACATCACATCTTTTGATAATGTCAAAGAGTCATAGAATGATAAACGTACAAGACGACCCTTATGCAAATCCTTAATGATTGATGATGAACTTGTGTGTGGTGCGTTTATTTCGTAATTCACTCGATAGGTAAATTGGATATGCATTCTGGTATATTGGATTGACTTCAAAAAAAATAAATAATAATAATAATAATAATAAATAATGTAAATATTAAATAAAAATATATCTGACGCAATATTTAAATAGATACAGATTTTCTGCTTTAGATGCAAAATCAAATATGTATAGAAATAGATTTACGTAGAAATTGTGGTTAATAATAAATAATGAACAATACCGCATTTTCATTTAGAAACATTTTAAAGATTATTAAGGGATGCGATAATTATCTTTGATATTTATAATTAAATTTTTTTTTAAATATTATTAGAAATTTATTTATAAAAATACTCAGGATTTTTTAGCTAAAAGAAATAAACAATGCATTGACTCATTGAGACATATATGCTTTTAAAATATATTTATTATATATGTATAAGGCGCTGTTCATATATTACGTAACGCTCTAATGCGGGGAGGGGGTTTGTTAAAGTGTTACGCCGAGTTATTTTGGGGTGGGGGGAGTATCTATCGATGTTACATAATATCATTTTTATAAATTTTACTTCAATAATGTAAAAATTTGGATATTATGTTACGTAACTAAGAGGAGGGGGGGGGGGTTCTGGAAATTTGTTACAAACTGTTATAATGGGGGAGAGGGGTGCTAAGAAATGGCTAAATTCGTGTTACGTAATATATGAACAGCGCCTAAGTATATTTTTCTATTTAATTAAAACTCCAGCATAGTCAGTAAGAATATACATAATACAATTGCAATAAAAAACAAAAAAAAAAAAAAAACAAAAAGAAATGAAGCACATAACAATATTTTATTTATTAAACACATATCATTCATTATTACTAACTATTCCAGCTATATACAGAAAAAGCCTCGAGAGCTATTTTTATATATATAAAATAATAAATGCAGTGCAGAGCAACAGATGCTTCCCACTGCGTGAATTACATTATAATACATATAATAAATAAATGTAATTTGAAAACTGGTAGACATAAAGCGAGAATATAGAAATAACATATAACTTTGGTTTACTTCCCATAAAGGATACATAAAAATAAAACAATACATAGGTACCTACATAAAATACAACCAGCAGAATAAATTTCACGCATTTTAAGTTAACATAAAAAGCTCGTAAAGCTTTTAAAGCATTAACATAATAAACATAATATTTAATAAATAGATTTTTTTTTTTATTATTATTATTCTTTTTCTTGAAGAAAATAAATGGAATAACATATTTGAGTATACACCCGAACATACAAATATGTAGAAAATGACAACAAGCTTTTCATTATGTAATTTATATTATTATAGTTGTATATTGCAATGGGAACTATGGAACTGAATGTAAAACGGAATGGTATATGAGTACGTACACATATTATTATTTTATATAAATGGCATAAGAAAGGAAATGAGTTATTATATTTCTATTCTATTAAATGTAATAAGCAATAGCCCAACAGCGCAATATAAAAACAAATCGAAAGGAAAAATGTAATATATAGGTATAAGTAAGCAAAATAACAAATAAAAATAAAAATATTTTTAATAAAGCCATATGCACATACATAACAAACATACCCATCATCATTGGTAAATATGTATATATATCTATCTACTTTGAAAAACAATTTCTTTATGTAAATGCTTTCATATGACAATATAAAATTTTGTGGACCACCACAAAGAACACAATATGGCCTTGTTTGCCTATTTTACTCTCTTTTATATATACTCAACTACACATTAGATATACGGTTTTGCTGTAAGGAAAATATTATATGTGCAGTAATAACAGTTGGTACAAATTTTATTTTATTTTCTATCTATAATTCTATAAATATAAATATATATATATATATATATTATATATAAATATGTGTGTATTATATATTTATATAAATTTGTATTTTGTTGTAAACCTACCAAGCTATCCACTTTCTACTTACCTCTCTGTCATATATGTAAATCTATACCAAAAATATGACATAATAAAAATCCTACGCAAAATGCTTTTTCTCTTCTTATTAGAAATTTCTTGTTTTAAAAACTTCCAGAGATTTCGTTACTTTTTTTTTTATTTTCTTATACGTTTTTATTTTCTGGTTACTATCCGTTCAAATTTAACTGAAGTGTATTGTATGTATATAGTTGCAGTGTTGTGTAAGATGGTACCTCTATCACATATACTATTTCTAACAATATTACATAAATATATTTGAATTTACATTAAGGTTTGGTTGTTTCGTATTATTTTTTTTCGTTCATGTATGGAAAAGAAAAAAAAATGAACCAACTAAAATAGTCTATTCCGGTTGCTTAAAAAACGAACAATAAATAACAAAATTTTCCTTAACTTATATACTACCGTAGGAGATAAGAAAATGTATATAAATTTGGTTCTACCTTTTTGGTTGTTATAAGGTAATAAATGTATAGAATTACAGTTACATGCTATATATATACTATAATACAATATACATATTTGGTTTGTGATACAAATGTGTTTATTCTACTTCTTTTTTTTCTTTCTTCATTTGGCAAAATTTCAATATTGCCATATATATATATATATATATATATATATATAGCTTAAAATATAACCTGTACTATTTCTCATTTCATATAGAATACAAAATACATGTTGTAATTGTGCACATTATATGGAACATATATCGATATATAATATTGTAAAATATATATATATATAAATATATATTGTGTGTAGTATATCTAAAGAAGCATTGAAATATTCAATAAGAAGAACATTTATTAAAACAACAGATGCTGCTAAGATAGATGAGCATATACACCTTCCTTGAATAAAATATCTGTACCTATGGATGATATACACTGATAAAACATACAACCCGCCTCTATACATCTACATAATAGAGGCACATAATATAAACAACAGTAGATAAAGGTCCTCATGGTTTGAATTTATGCGATTAAAGTGATTATGACGAATTCAAGTGATTTTTGTTCGATTTTTTTTTTTTTTAAATTGCTTAGATAAAATTTAACAGTTCTTAATAATTTAATATTTTTTAACATAATAATTGTAGTAGTTAATATTTATTATTTATTAGTAACATTAAACAATATTAGATTCGTATGAGGAATAATCGTTTGAAAATAAATTATTTTTCCTTTCTATAGTACATATTCTTTGATATTAGTACAAATTTTATCAATTAGTATATATTATTATATATTAGTATATATTAGTATATATTAGTATATATTAGTATATATTAGTATATATTAGTATATATTAGTATATATTAGTATAGTATATTAGTTTTTACATCCTATTTAACGTATAGATTATAGATTCACAATACAATCAGATTTTTTTAAATTCTATTCATTATTAATGCGTTCAGCGTGACTAAATGAATTGATTGAATATATAGCTTACTTTAAAATGAAATGATTTTAATGTGCTTTACTAGGAGCCTCTATTTTAATATGTTCAGAGTTTCATAATTCTTCAAACATTCATCTCGTATTTTTTTTAATAACGTTTTGTGATCAAAATAAGGAGTATAGAACCGGACCATTTCACTAGTTGTTTATATTATTTGCTGTTGTATTTTTCAATTTGCAAGGTTATGCTGTTCCTGTTCCTATAAATATGATGTTGGCATTGTAGGTTTTTCCCGAACGTATTTTTCTTTTACTTTTAAATAAAATAAAAAAAAAGTCTATCTAGAGTATTTTATCGTATCGTCCCTTATATACCTAACATACAAATGTTTTTTTTTTTTTTTATAATATTAAATGATGTAATGCTTTAATACTGTGCTTTATAAAACCATATATAGAAAACAAAAAATTCCATAAGAAAGAATGTGTTTCGACTACATGTACTTATGATACGACTACGTAAATATAAAGAAAACCATTTAACATTTCAAGGGAAAAATGTTAATCCTAAATTTGGTGAACACCTCACGAATATGGGAATATTTATATTGAAACACTTTCTTTAATCCAAAAACGTGTATGAGTCAACATTCAAAGAGTAAGTATATTGAATATAATATAAACATATATATAATTTCGATATATATCGATATAAATATACTCTCTCACTCTAGTTTTACATAGAAAATTGTAGTATGCGGAATAATAATATTTTAGACTTAGAGCTTCATAATTGTGCGTGTTTGTATTACATACTTCATTTTTGAAAAATATCAATTATCGGTTTCGCAATTTTTTTTTCTGGATTTCAGGATTGGGTTGACAGATTTTGATGGTCGATATACTAAAAAATGCAGAATTTTTTTGAATAAAAATATACATATGTAATACATATATACTCTGAGTTTGACTTTTTTTACCCGTTACAAAAATGAAGTCGTGTACCAATCCATTGGCAGCTTCTTTTTAGAATTACGCAGATATTGGTAAGTATATCTAGAGTAAAATATTTATACATAGTAGGGTGGTCCTTATATTTAACGGTTTTAATTTATTTGTTTTACCCTTTTATTTTAAAAATTGTAAAGCTGTGATACCCCCATATTGCTCAAAATGGTAAATTTGGCTATTTAAGTTACTAAAACTAAGAAGTTAGGAGGTTCAATGAGTTATTACATACTTCAAAAGACCTTTGAATAAAGCATAAAATGAAAATGGAATTTAAACACTTAGCTTAAATATTTCGATGTTTTAGCAAAGTTCTGCCGTTTCTCATACATTTTTTCCTTCCTTTTCATACAAAATTATAGGGGTCTTCAGGGGGTGGATGGAGAGGTTTATAAGAAAACCTCCAGTGCAAATGTTGTTCAGAATTGAATTTGGCCAATTTTGCACATCAGGCCGATTTTTATTATCAATAAAATGAAAAATCGCACCACTTTATAGTGTACATAAATATAGATCTCCAATAGTTACATGAATAATAATTACACACCTCGCACACATCGATGGAAAATATTATGATAGTATGCTAAAGAATTAAATATTTTTGATATAGAGGTAATGTATATTAAAGATATCTGATTAATTCTCAAAAGCCATAAAAATTATAAATTTATCAATATTTTTGAAAAAAAGAAAGAAAAGAAAAATAATATTTTTTCAGGTTTTTATGGTGGATTTTATTACTGAACAATTTAGAATTCATTCCATTAGTATCTTAAAACCAAAAAAGGAATAGAAAAAAAAATTAAGAGAAAACAATTCTGCGTTTATATTTGGGGACAATTTATTCTACCAGTAAGAAAAACCTTTGGTTCGGTAGAAAACAATCCAAATGTTCAGTAAATTTTCCCAATTTTCGGTAAAAAAAAAACATTTTGTTGAATAACTTTTTCCCCCCGCTAGGGCTCCACTGCGGATAAGTGGGGATCTCTTTGTTATATTCCTCTTTTATAAACATATCATTCTCTCTTTGTGAAAATATCCCAATCCGGAGTAATCCGGTTTTTTTTTAGTTACTAAACATTTGGACAATTTACCAAACATTTGGACAATTTACCGAACATTTGCCCTATATAGGCAAGTTGTATCGAAATAGTCTATAAACCATCTATATACGGTCTAATCGTCTATAGACGGTTTATAGACCAGAAGCAGTCTATAGACAGTTTATAGACCAATGACAGGCTATAAGCCGTCTATACATTAGACCGTATATAGACAGACGGTTTATAGACTATTACAAGACTACTTGCCTATAGGGTTGGATTATTTACTGAACATATTGAATAACATAAAGTGGAAAGTATTGAATCATTGTTATTAATAGAGTTTACTGAATTTATCAATTCATAATCATAATAATAGCGAGCGTTAATAATTCAATTTTTGATTTTAGAATTGACCAATTGTACAAGTGTTCATTTTTCGGTATACTCCTATTAATGGGATGTATATGAATTATGACGTAACAATAATTATTTACCATATTTTACCGTATTTATTATAAACTGTCTTGCTGCGTTAAGTTTAAAATAGAATAGGATAAAGATCTTATTGCTGCGAAGTTAGAAAAGTTAATTTAAGTTAAGTGAAGAATTTAGCTATGCATTCGCTTTCTGCACAGATTTTTCTTATTTTTAGTGCAAAACTAAATAAACAAATTCGCAATAAAGCAAAAACCAATTGTCCTTCAGTATAAAAGAGAGGAGACTAAAATAAATCATTTTGTAAAAAATACTCGACTATAAAGACTGCCCAATTCTTCTTTGTACTTTGAATGAAAATTAGAAGATATCTGATTATCTATAATCTTACACTATAATTATCTAGATTTAAAAGGATTTTTGTTTTCGATTAGAGACATAATTCGACAAAAACATAAACATTGAATTGAACGCAAAATATTAATAAAAAAAAAACGTTTTACAGATCCATGTTAATAATTTATTATTCTTCATTATACACACTTTCAGTTTAGTTCCAATTACATTCAACCTGAAAACTCATCACATCATAATAAAAATAATACTTATGTTTACAATGTTACAATTTAACTGTTTTTGGTATAAAAAGTATAAAATGTTATCCCTTTTGTATATATGCGGTTCTCAAAACGGTACGCAATGCACGTCTATACTAATATTTTATTTTTTTTTATATTCCCATAAACTAAAAACATTTTTCACAAGGAATATGTAGAAAAAAAATCGCCCAAAAACTTTATGTTTGTTGCCAAATAAAAATAAATACTTTGTAGCCGTGTGGTCCTTTTCAACGTTTTCTTGGTGTGTAGACAGAGATTATTGGAACATTAATGTATATATAATGACATGAAAGTGTATGTATATTGTATATAGGTACAACAACATTTATTTTCTTTATGAGTCTACTTTCACCTTCATAATGAATTTTATTACAGCTTACAACAAGTACAACCAATATTCATGAAAGTGATCTACATTTGTACTTATAATTTTATATGGAATTTTTTTTTTTTTGAATAAATTAGAAAGTTGCATATTATAATTGATTGCTTCTATCTTTAGTTGCATTCAGTAATAAAATTTTGAGTTTAATTAAAATAATATACCATTTTTATTGTTATTTAATGATAAGCGATTATAATATATTGGTGGTCTTAATCATATGGATTGGTTGTATAACATAAAATGGTCACAGAGCATTAAATATATGTAGATAAGCATCATCGTCATCTCGCATAGAATATTTATTACGTACACATTTTATTATATTTCTTCATGAAATATTTATTTTACACGTAGTCAGAATAGTAATAGAAAGCGTAGCGCATTATCCTGCCTATGTTTCATTTTTTTTTTTTATGGACATTGCATATTTGATATTATTACAAAGCATCATCGTGTATATATTGTGCATTTTCATGTTCATTCATTTATGTATGTAATTGTATTATGTATAGGACGATATAACCAGTGTTATATAAATATTGATGCGGTATTGCTAAGTACATCTTTTATTACACTCACCAAAAAACCAAAAAAAAAAAAATAAAGAGAAACGAAAAAAAAATAGACAGTTTATTTGAGCTTTCCAACAAATTGAAATATCAACTTCCGATGCGTGTTCTACTACCGTTAGAAAATGTTTCATTTGATTTTCACTGCATGGTACCGTGGAATAAAATGTAGATACACCGAGGTATACGTACATTATTGTACCTCTTTTATTCTATATCGTCTCCATAATATAACAAAATTCCGTAATTGCAATTTGTACTTGAAATATTTATATTATGGTGGGATTGGGACAGCAGAACAGCAGCCTGCGATAGTGTACTTAAAATGTTTATTTTTATTCTAAACACACCAGGCCGGAACCAACCGCATACAATAGAACAAAATACAACAAAATACAATAACATAAACATACAGAAGAGTATTACTACCTTGTTTTACGACTGTGTCTATTGATAAGTTTATAGCATTTTTATTGCTTGCCGCAGGTAATAGCTTTTACCTTAAAAACAAAAATATATAAATAAATACAAAATTTTGTTATTGTTGTTGTTGTCAGGTTTTTGTTCGAATTTCTTCTTTATACCCAGAGCTATATAAAGCTGCATAGAAATTAAGGTTTAGAGAAATACACTATTGAGGAAAATGTTCAATTAAATATTGTTTAACTGAAAATGTTGTTACATTTTTTTATGGAGTGGTTGTTCAGAATTAAATTTTAAATTTTTTCTTTATTTTTTAAGACTTGGGAATGGGAAAAATTTTAATTCTTAATTTTGTATTTCGACACTTTGTTTACACAAAGAATTATATATTGAGCTTAATATTCGAAATGATTTCTGTTCTTAATAATTATTTCGGCATTTTGTATCTATTAATAGAACAGATATAAGTCTATAAATTCGACAATTAACTTTTTGTATCTATTAATAGAACAGATATAAGTCTATAAATTTGACAATTAACTAAAAAATAAACGAAAATTTTAATAAAATAAGACATGAAGTAAATGAAATTTAATGGAGATAATAAAGAAAATTAAAATTGAACATAATGTTTCTTTAAGTCAATAGATCAAGCTGTATCTATCAATACTATTTCAATTTTTCTTAACTATGTTTAATGCATAAGGTAATTTTATCCTGAAAATGATTTTTTTTGAATTAAATCATATTTTTGTTAAATTTATCGTTTGTAAAGGAAATTTTGAAGAGAGCTATAAAATTTCCTTGAAGATGTTATTCGCTTACAATAATTTTTAGTATTTAATGGCACTTCCTACGTGATAGACAATATTCTATAAAATAGTTCTGAGGCCCCCTTATATGATAGAATATTTTCTTAGATAGTTTCATAGCCAAGTCTATTTATACAGAATTTATTTTCTGCTGAGCCTTAGCGAGAGAACTATGGAGAGCCCAATATAAAAGAATAATTTCTGTTATATAGGCCTCATACCTATATCGTAGACATTTCTCTATCGTATTAGATAGGCATCTGCCATATAGACACTCTCGTATTTAACTATGCACACGTCAATGTTGTAAAAACACCTTAAAGCCAAAATAGGAGTCATTTGTAAAACACAAAAAAAAAATAAAAAAAATAATAAAATGGCTCATTTAAAATTTGTTTTTTTTTTCTTTCTATCATTCAATTATATATTATGGCAATTTTAGTTATTGTTATATTTGGGCACTATAATTTTCTATTTCTTTTTTACATCATAAACATAAAAGTAAACTTTTATAATTTTATGGTCTATAAAATTTCGATTTCGACAAATATCATTAGGTATAAGATTGGAATATAAGATTATTCATCAAATGAAATAAAAATAAGGATATAATTTGCTCATATGGAAATGTTGTAAAAAAAAAGAAAGAAGGAAAGAAAGAAAAGAAAAACAGTATCACACATAACTAAAATCTACATACAATACAAATAGTATAATGAATAAACTGCATTACGTATGGGCTCAATGTTCTATATATATGTATATAAATTAAATATACACGACCTCATGCTCATGCTCTGGATTTAATAAATATATGTAGCAATAGCATAAAATCCATTCGGTATAATGGCCTCAAAAGAAAGCGCCAAAGCGTCGCGACGTATATGCATGCATGTGGTGCCACAATATAACCATTTTAAGAAATTATTATATATTTTATATTGAAATAGATTCTCGAATTTTTAGTCGACAATAATGTTTAAATAATAAATTACTAAATGACTAACAAAATATAACTAAGAAATATTACATATAATATTAAAGTGTAAGTTTTTTATTTATTTATTTATTTATTTACTAATTACATATTTCACTTGTATTGTTCTGATAAAAAACATTATAATCGTTACGATTACTTGTAATTTAATTTCAGCTCTGTGAAAAGTAATTAAATTGATTATGTTTCTGATCATATCACGCCACTCATTTTGTAATGTGTCCTCACATATCGTATTGTGTAACATAGTTTGAATTAATGTGTAATTAATTTTTTTTTTTTTTTTTTTTTTTCTCCGATGCTAGTGGACGGATTTTTTTGGTTGAGATACCAAAAGACGCAGAATT
>JAABKK020057443.1:0-10733 GCA_011634745.2 Catotricha subobsoleta
AGATTTTCATAATTTTAAACCATCTCCGAGAAAAATCGGGTACCGCAACCGCCTTATAAGTATATAACACTCTTAAATGCATTTAGAATCGGTCCTCGCTTCACAATTAATAACGAGCACATAGAAACTTGTCCACTCATGTTGAAAAATGTTTTCAATAAAATAAAACCCAATTTAAAATTCTGACAATTGCGTTAAATTTTTAATATGTAATTTGAATTATTTGAGAAAATATTTGTTATTGCAACTGCTTAATTAATACTTAATATTTAATAATAATAATTCTTTTTTTGTTTAATCTTTTAACCCAAAATTAGGCGGATAAATCGGATCCTTTTTTTCTGAGCCAGTCCGCCCCTGGCACAGGTTGAGCAATCGACCTTCAAAATGTGTATAGAACTGATTTCATACCATAAAAGTCAAATACGAGCAAAGAACATTTGAATTTCCATAAAATGTTTTTTCGTTCATATAAATTTGAACGGTACCGCATTTGGTAACAACCAGAATTAACAAAAAAAAAAAAAATCGAAAACAAATCATTTCAATTATATTTATAAAATAGAGAGAAAAAAAAGGAAGAAAAAACGAATCTCTTTCAGTTAGCATTATTAAATCCGATTTTCTTCAGCGATAATTTGCGATTCATTGAAGACAAAAAAATATTGATTATCATATTCAAGAATATATACGACTCTTATTAATTTGTAGTAATTAAGTACTGATGTTCGCTCATAATATTTAATTTGTTTTTTTTTCGACAAGAATGTATTTATACAATACAAAAAAAAGCAGAAGAAGAAAACACAGTTTTATTATCATTATTCATTATGGATTAGAAATTACAAAGCTTGTGCTTTTATGATAACCTAATTTGCCTTATGCGTTTTTAAAAATAGCGACTTAATCAAAAAAGAAAAAAAAAACCAACAACAATATTTTGATATAACCTCATTATATTCATATAGATGGAAAATTACATTAATTAAACTGATAACAGAAATATCATTTTCAATATACTAATTAAAAATTGATTATGATTTGACCAGAGAATATATACCGCACACACAGTATGTATACTTACTCCTGATATACTCTTTCCGGTTTAACGAAAAATAAATAAATAAATAAAATTGTGCAGCTTTTTATTAAATTATATTATTAATGATGTTAAAATCATATTCAATATTTGGTTTCTGAAAATGGATGTGTTCAAACATGAATAAATTCGTATGCACGTGCTATTTATAGGCCATTTCCCGGTTTAGCAGCTTTATTACTTAATCGCAAGTGCTGTATGGTAAACAAACACGTTTTAGATTGAATATCTCGGAATTTTGTTCCAAAAATGAAAAAACTATATGCTTAAGCCGACTCATAGGAAACCGACATCAAAAAATCCGTTTTTAATACTCTCGATGTTATGAGACAGCTAGTTAGTACAAAAAAAAAACATTTTGAACAATTTTCGTTCGATCACATTTCGAGTACTGCGGTGTTATTGCCTTATTATGCAATCCAGAAATCTAGTATCGAATCCATTCGGAAATAAATTTTATTATGTATATGGTCAAGGCTCCGATCGCAGCTGGTATCACTTAAAAGCATACGCATGAGAATCGTCAATAGAGAAAATGAAATAAAAACCAAAATCAGCGTTGAAATAGGATTATTTAAAGGGTCCAGATGAAGAATAATTACCGTCACATTTTTTTTTTTTTGAATTTGTGATAACGCAATGTCATTTTTGTCCCCGAATTCATATGGAAAGGTTTCTATATCGGAAAAATAATTTTAAAGTTTATAACCTGAGAAATATTGTTGTGATGATAAAGATAAATATAATAATTTCCTGAAAAATCAATATTTGAGTGTATTCGGATTATTCTTCATCAAAACCCCATTATTTACTTTATAACTCAAGACTTTTTGTGTCAATAACAAATAAATCTAACGTAGCAATTATTTTCCCTTACGTTTTAAATTTGCTGTGATCAAAACCACAAGCAGAAGTAAGTAATATATATATGGAAAGAGTTTGCATATATTTTATTTTATTTATTTTTTTAATATCACAAATTTTACCAATAAATTTATAATTCGTCGTCTATGGATGCTGGCTTCGGTACTGCCATTCAACGCCCAATTCTATCATACATTCCTCATGTTTTTTTTTCATTATTATCAAATAATAGACAAACTATTTTACATATGTCAACGTCGTCTGTATGTTATTTGTATTCTCTATAGAATATAAACATTTAATATTTAGATATTTCTTATCAAAAAAAAAAAATAACGAAAAAAAAACATTTATAAAATAAAATAAACAATTAATCAATTCAAACATTTTATTACGTTGCAAAAATCAAATAGAATATCTGGACGAATAACAAATCCACTTTAAATCATGAATAGTAAGTATTTTTTTTTTTTTGTAATGATACTCGTATGTTGATTGATGAAACGTTTGTTTAAAATAAATGAAAAAAAAAGAAATCTTGATACAAAACTCTTAAACGTGCTTTTTAATATAATAATAAGTTACGTAATTATAAGAGCAAAGAACCTAAATAAACGTGCCGAAAAGATAGCTCAACTAATTGTTAATTCAAATATTATGGAAAAAAAATAAATAAATAAATGTAGGTAAAAAAGTCTATAGTCTACGTATAAGTATTCTATTCTATATAATTTACAATTATTAACACCTTTCAAATCCATTTCTGCAATACTACACAATAAATCCGTTTTTTTGTACTATTCTAATATTTTTTTGGGTTGCCTCTTTTTATAAAAATGTGTTTTGCAAAGTTAAATTCGCAAATAAGTATCCAGGGATGGGCGTATATAGTTATAAAAAGTATTTTGTATAACTAATATGAGCGGGTCCGTAGAATTGAGACTTTTGCGTTTAGATAAGTTTTATTGTAATTTAAATAGGTTTGGTACTTACTACTAGTGATGGAACGGACCGTCTTTTCTTTAATCCGGCCGGACCGAACACCCAACCGGACCACGCTGTTCAAAGTCCGGCCGAACCGAACTATCGCGTTTAAAGTGCGGCCGAACCGAACTCTACCGAACCAAACCTCTAAAAAAAATTAAAAAACACAAATTTCTCTGAAATTCAATTGTAGAGCACAGCAACAGTTCAGCTTTCAATAAATATTGCAAGCAAAGATATTGTAAACAATTGCAAATCAAAAACACGTCTTTAAATCCTCAATATGCATAATTTCCACTGAAAATTTCAAATTTTTATTTTGCTTTATATCTTCAACATTACTTAAATAGTTCGGTTTGAAATGTCCGGTTGGATTTTATTAAGTTTGGCCGGACCGGATTCCACCGAACCGGCCCTGCAAGTAAAAATGACCGGACCGAACTCTGCCGAACCGAACAGTTCGGTGTGCAGGATGTCTGTCCCATCACTAATAATAAATCTATTATATCAGTTCCGACATCGAACTGAGATCTCTTTGAGTTCACAATTTTTGACTAAAATTAAATACTTAATTAATTCCTTGCAATCATATAATTTAATAATTTGACAGAATGAAATGATTTACTTAGAAAAAATAAATTATATACCTAAACAAAAATAATAATAATAATAAATAATATAAATAAGCATAAGAACACAAATGAACTTAAAACTACTTTCTATAAAGGATCAGATAGCCACAGTACTATATAGCGAAACAGACAATCGATCATTGAAGTTATTAAGCTACAAGACATTGGATGAGTACTTGGATGCGGGGTGACCGCTAAACAGAAATAAAATAAATAATAATGTTTCTTTTTCACCAAATTTGATATCGGTTCCATATAAAGACGTGATATCCAGTCGCGATATATGAATTTGTGTCAAATTCGAAGCCTATTCGATAAGTACTTGAGATGCCAAAGGTAAAGAATATATATTGCATAATTAAAATTGATATCGAACGACTTTTTCGATATCAATCCGATAATATATTCAATTCATATCGATGGTTATTAGGGTTTCACCTACACCGTAGCATAGTGGTAGAGTTGTAGGCTAAGGCGTATAGGAATCGAATCCGAATCAGGTCAAAAAAATGAAAATGGCCCAGGCCTTTTTTTTTCAGCAACGTGTTCACTGGAAATTAAAAATTTCAGGCAATTTCGATCGATTGATGAATCTGTTTGGGGTGCTTCGGAGTGGCACCATTATATAGCTGTCGGTTTCGTGTATTCTGCAGTACACGTAAAACTGTTAGGTAAAGTGGTTGTGACAGCAGATACAATCTACTATATAGGGTTTGTGTATATGTGCAACTGGCATAAAATATCAGATGCAGTCCAGATAGCGCTAAAAATGACTGTTTAGCAAATACATATGGAGAAAGGTCTGCTATGCTGAGTTCTGACCTTTTCCATATAGATTACACAAATGTATAAATTTGCGATATGTTGTACTCACTGTTGCATTGCACACATTGCACAAAATACACAAATGCATAATGGGCTCACTTAGAGGCCTGCATGCAGAACTAACCCAGTTCGCCCAACGTATCCATCCATCCAGGGTTTCACATTATTACAAGCTCTTGACATTTTCTAAAAATATAAAAGATTTAGATTAATGGAAAAAAAAATACCAATGAACACTTATAACATATTCATTTTCACAACCATAAGATTCTACGTCTATTAATAATTATTATTAATGGCTAATAATATCCAATTACTGATTTCTGAAAAAGCTAAAATGAACAAAATTTGTTTTTGAAATCGTGTTTTTTTTTGTTCCGCATTTTTTCGAGATTGGTACCATTATTAACAAAAATTAACTCGTGTACGGCTGTACCAGTCCATTGGCAACTTTTTAATTCTATAAGTTCATTTATTATGTATATTTTAATAATTTACATTCTACACAGAGTATTTGTATCATGTAAAAGTAAAACAGAAATTAATAAACTATTGAAAACTAGAAAGAAAATATTTTTATGAAATTGTATTACAATATGATTTTCCTCCAAATAATTTAATATGTTTTTACATTTTAAATTAACACTGAACCGCTGCTTTGCGGTACCTCACTTCATACTATATATATCAAGGAAAATAGAAAACTTTACTAATTAAAAATAATTGTAATCTATTTGTGATGATGATAAAAAATTAAATTGCGCGCCTAATATTTCACAGCCCTAACGGGGAAACATAGACTGAAATTGGTAAACGCAGAATTGCCAATTTAGAAAATATTTCACATTTTTTTACTATTATTTTCAGTTATAACAGTCTATTGTGAAGATTTAAATTAAAGATGGGTTGCGAGAAAAGTGGCTTAACTTCACAATCGTTAAATATATTTTAATATATATAGTAACCATTTATTTCTTTAAATAATGAATTTTAGAGAAATGAGCTTAATAACATCATCGGTATGAACTGATATAACACCAGATTGTACTATTTGAGTTGTTAACTCGAAGTTAAAATGTTTTTTTTTTAGAATCACCGTGTTCAGCTTATAAATAAATAACTGTGAATTTCGAGCTATAGAATCCTCCTTGTAAGATTTAGTTCGAGTTAGCGAGACCTTACTTTAAATATATATATAATATATTATATTGATGATCAAATTTCAGACTTAGGTTTTATAAATAAAAATAAAGTTCCCAAGTAGAAATTAAGAGTAGCCGCTACGTGGCGGAGATTAACGATTACCAAAAAGTAATGCACAAATAAGTAATCGTTAGGTAACTTTTACGTAATAGTAACGTATTGTCTCTACCAAGAATGGAGAATGAACGACTATCTATTGGTAATTAATTAGTAATTATTAATTACCATGCACTACCGTAGCGGTAGTCGTCATGGCTACATATCGATTACTATATGTACCTATATATTACTTAAAAGTAATCCTTTCCTTTTTGATAGTATAGTTTTTATTATGAGGCAGTTTTCTATAGTAATTACTACGTTATATAGTTACTAGCCATACTATATTATAGGTAAATGTTACTTTATAATAGTTTTGATGGTAATATAGTTACGTAGTTACGTAGCCATATTACTCACAAATGTTACTATTTGGTAACATTACTCCATTAAAGTAATATTTTTTGAAAAATTTCTACTTGGGATTAGTTTATTTATTTTTAATATATTGGTTAATAATTTTGATGTTTCCGAAATCCTGTCTCTAAATAAAAGAGAAACCCATAAATAAATATGTATATAAGAAACAAAATTCGTCGGCTGATAGTTGTTTTGTCGTATACGCCATTTCCATGTTTTTTGAGATGAGAACAAGAAAGTTCTTAGAATTTAGAGATTTATCAGAATCCGTCGAGAAGTTTCCGGAAAATCCACAAGAAAATAGAAAATTTCGTCATATATCCACGTTCCCGAAACAAACTGTTAACTTTTAAAGCATTTTTGTCGTATAGCCAAAACAACTTTAAATCTCGAAAATAATTTTATGAAAAACAAGCTGTAAAATATATTTTGTTGATACCGATTCTATTACTAATAAAACCTTTTGTGATTGGACGAAGTTTAGACTCTTAAAATAACAGTTAAACTTCAACGCGGATTTACTCATTTTAAAGAAAGTGGTCTATAGAACACCGCCGTATCCAACGGTAAGTATTGTTGGGCTCAGCTTCCCCCAAGCAAAAATAAATAATTATATGTAATAATAATAAATTGGAATAGCGAAGCAAGTCCATGAAAGACAATCGTCGCACGCATAGTTTAGAACAGACGCATTCTTTATGGTATTCAATATTATACCTTATTTAGATGATGGTATTAATTTCATACCATTACAGAGTATAGCAAAAAAAAATTCACAAGGTTTTCACAACACATTCATTGTTCGTTTCTAATCTTAATTTACCGTTAAACTGGTCAAATGACCCTGAGCATGTATAATACATTCATCAATTATGGTATTTGTACTTACTTTAAATACAATAAAAGAAAAAGAAAAAGAAATATGTTGCCCATCCCTGGCAAATAGAACAAAAGAATGTAATTAGTTTGAAATGTAAGTGATTTACGGATGGATATCGTAAACAGTGTTCAAAGCTGCTCAAAGTACAGAATGATTAGAATTTTATAAACAATAATCTTTTTTAATTTATATTAAACAATGTATTGAATATCATAATTAAGTTTATTGAAGATATCTGATCCAAAAAAATATAATTGGATTTTAAATGTTAGCAAAAGAATATAAAGAATGGAATTTTTTTTTCTAGCACAGTAGCAATTGTTTACTACATTTTTTTGTTTAAATTTAATTACTCAAACCTTAATTGATAAGAGTAAATAAAACATTTTAGTAATTTCAGTTATTTTCAATGGTTCTATCAATCTAAGGGTTTTTCGGCGTTATTAACCGATTTTTAAAATGCGAATTATTGACTTCTGCTTCACTTTAAGTCATAAATCAGTGTTGGGATAGATCACGAATAAAAGGATATAGATCACCAAAACAGATCGAATTCAGATTAATTTTAGATTATATTGAGATTATTAGATTCAAAAGAGGTCTATTCCATTTGCGTTGACAATTGATTTTGTACCATATCGCTCTATACAATTAGGATCAAAATCGCCTGCCAACGCAAATGCAATAGACCTCTTTTGATTCTAATAGTCTCATATTTAGATCATCTTTCGTAAATTAATAAGGAATATTTACTCATAAAATTTTTGATTCTTGATAAAGTTTTGTATTCATAACTTTCTTCACATGGTAGACATCCTGAATTTTCTATTCTTCTTCTTGCTCCAAAGAAATCCAGTCTTTTAATGAAATATTTTCCATATAAAGCTCCAGCCTCTCGCAAAGTAGGCATATGTTCAATAAATTTAATATATAGTTCGGTTGACCTACCGGTGACTACACAAAAACTATTTTTCTTCTGTCTACATCATTGAATGTAAATAAAGCCTCCCCACCTTATATGCAAAATACGTCATATTTGTCACGGTAGCTCAGACGATATAACACGTAAGGAATTAATATTTGAGATATAAAATGTTTTATACATCACTGACGTACTATGGTTTATTTATAAGTCTGAGAGAACATATGATGTTTCAACCTATTTGAAATAATGATAAAAAAAGAAAATATAATTCGCATAGGCTTACAAACATGAAATGTTATATTTTGAATCGAAAATTTTTATATGCCCAATTAGAGTGGAAAATTTAACAATAAAAGAATCAAACCTTGAGATTTTTATTATTTTGCGTGAAAGCAAAAATTGTATGATTCATCAATTCTCGAGTGTAATAAGTATTATTTCTTGAAATAGTTTCTGGCATAGATTACTATTTTATTTCAGTTCATTTTTATTTTTTGTTTAAATCCGACAATATAGATTTTATTATTTAAAAGGATAGACGAATCTTTTGTCTTTGAAAACTCGTTCGGTTCGTTAGATTTGTGTCAGATTAATGTTTTATGAACTTTTCTCAAATTATTTATTCTTTTCTTTATTTTTTATATATATGTCCTCGCAACAGAATGTTTATACATCTTTTAACTGAAATTACTTAAATATTGTATAATGAATTGTATTCTAAGATTGATTTGATTAATTCGCATATCCATTAAGTTACATTAATATATCCCAGCAAATAGTTAAAGCCTTCTACATTGTTTTCAAAGATTTGCTGTTTATGTTCATACGTTAATATTCAGAAGATAATCACAGCAAAATGTTTGAGAATATCTTCAAGACGTGGTACTGTAGGGTCTCTAATTGACATTGATGTCTGAAAGACATTGCAGTGTCATTATTAAGACATCAAAGTTTCTAGTGTATAAAATACATACCTTTATCTTTTAATAGCTCTGGAATATTTGCTGCAAATATCTGTAAAAACTGTTTCAGCAACTTATGGAGTTACATAATTTCCGTGTCTCCTCAATATTTTTTTCAGAATATGAGATGAAAACGCTTTACACCTCATATTGGCCAGGTTTAGTTATGTTATAAGGATCCTTGAAGTCTATTCACCTGAAAAAGTTTTATCGAATAGCATAAAGAAGTTGATATTACAACTAACTTTATGAATGTCCTTTTTTGCTTATGCTAAAAATTAGTCCGTTACAATTGTAGATTATATAAGAATCTCTTTAACAATATTGCTTATAGATATAACCTATAACGTGAATACAAGAGATATTAAATATTATTTTAAAGATTTCTCGTAAATATTTTCACAAAGCTTCTTATTAAACGATATTTGCATATTTTTGCAAAAAGTTTCCGAAACATTTTCCTAAAATATTCACTTATATGATATTTTTTTTAACAATATTATAGAGATGCACTTACAACTCGTCAGCTGAGAGTTGTTTTGTCGCACATCCATTTTTCTTTGAAAGGTCTATTTTCCTTTCAAAGAAAAATGGATGTGCGACAAAACAACTCTCACCCGACGAACTATCATAACTGACTAACTTCTATTTTTCAAGCCCATTGATGAGATATCTCCTAAGATCTCTGAGATATTTTGCGGTTAATTCAGTGTTGGCACGATTTTAGATCAAAGAACAAAGATCTCGCTCTTCGATCAGATCATGATCTTTTTTGAAACGATCTAAATTAATTTAAAGTCGCGATCTATTTTCAAAAAAAAGATAATTTTTAAATCAAATAAAAATAAAAAAGAAGACTAAAACGATATAATTGTGTTGTTAACACAGTTCTTTAAAATAGTCTGTCTATAAAATAAATAAACAGAGATTTCTTCAATTTTTCTTTTCACTTAAATTTACCATTTCATGAATTTATACAATTTTTTTTTACTTGAATTCATGTTTTTGTAAATCTAACACTCATATTGAAGGGTAATATTCATACACTTAGTGGGTAATGATGGTTTTCTCAAAATAAATAGCAAAATGGATTTCAAAATACATATAATAGTAATTCAGTTGCTAACTGGAACAATTCAACTTTCAATGATGATAAAAACTGGTTAATAAGAAAACGATATAATATGACAATAAATCATCAGATGATGACGTAAATGCGGATTATCACAAAAGAATACTTCTTATTAGATAAATTGAAAACAAAACAATTTATATTTTAGTTGTGATGACTAATTATGCATATAATGCCATAGCGAAACAAATTGTCTGATAAAAATGATGATGAATTGATGATATCAAAATTTAATCAATGCCCTGCTAAGCTCTTTTCTAAAAACAAATAGTTAGGTACTTCCTAAATAAAGTCTCAACTTTTATTAAGTACTTTTTCAAAAAAAAACAAAAAAAAACAGATCTAAAGATGATCGAAAAAAATTTTTTTAAATGAAAAAGATGATCGGAAATTTAGAATCTAAATCGTTTTTAAGACGCATTCTGAGAAATGATCTAAATCACGATCTGTGCCAACAACTGCAACAATTCTGATATTTACAAAAAAAAAATAAAAAAATAGTTATATGAAATATTAATAATTCATAAAATCTTACTCCAAATAATTTCAATTCGATCCGAAAATGGAGCACCGTGTAGTCAAATTAAATTTCAAATTTCATGAAGCAAAAAACCAAAAACAAAACAAAACAAACGAAGCACAATGCAATACATAATGACATAAGCGAACCATTTATATTATGGTGAGCTATAATTGAGAGTTTGCGACGAATAAGGAGTCTCTACTCTATATTATGTTAGGTTTCATGACAACTGATTTTGAATACAC
>JAABKK020057444.1:0-10732 GCA_011634745.2 Catotricha subobsoleta
TGCAACTTCTTTCATGAAATAAAAATTTAGGAAATAATGTATAAAATATTTCAGCACCTTTACAGAGATATTACATATAACAAAATTTGAAAAATCATGTTAAAGCGTGAATGGACCCATATGCGCAATAACATACCATCTTGGGTAGGAAATGTACTTAAAATCTACTACAATATTTTGTTATTTCGCAACAATATTTATTCTCCCGCCATCTATGCCATTCCGTCGCCATATTGTTATTTAGACGGTGATTTGTGTGGATCTAGATGGTCGAGTGTTGCTTTTGCGACATAAAGAAAATACATTTTGTCTTAACATTTAACTCGTTTCAAATAATATTGCAAATTAATTAAAAAGTGTAGTTTATTGTGTCCTCAGTAAAATGTCCAAGTTAGTTTTAGACAAAGATACGTTTTTTCGTCGAATTAAACGACTTTACAATGGATGGAAGGTAAGTAAACTCATGGATATTGGCGTTATACTGTTAGTTTTTATTCAAATTTGATGCACATTTTTTCTTTTTAATTAAGTCTTAATTGCTCTTTTTAATTAGTAATTACGTAATTATTTTTTTCTATTGAATGAAAATTTGTTAAATTTCGCTTTAAAAATTTGTAAATTCTTTTCATATATTATAGGAACCCGATTTTAATCATGATGATGCACTTACAAAAGTTGATTGTTTGATGACGGCTGTCGGTGTCGATGAAGAAATAATATATAGTAAATCAACAGCGCTCCAAGTATGTTTGTTAATAACTAATTATTCTCCAGTATTTCATTTCTACAATTATGTCATTTATTTATTTTTAAGACTTGGTTGCTCGGATATGAGCTCACAGATACGGTTATCGTATTCACCGATGATACTATTTACTTTTTATCGAGTAAAAAAAAAATTGAATTTCTTAAGCAAGTAGAAAATCATAAAGATAGAGATGATGGCGAACCATCAGTTAAGCTCATTATAAGAGATCGGGTAAATTGTGAATAATTATATCGATCTATAATTTTACATTTTAGTTAAATTGTGTTGTGTGTTTTTGTTTTTCTTGTTTCGTTTCCCTTTAGAATGACAAAGACAAAGAAAATTTTAAAAAGCTAATTGAGTCTATGAAGCAATCAAGGAAAGGTAAAACTATTGGTGTTTTTCTAAAAGATAGTTTTCCTGGTGAATTTTGTGAATCTTGGAAGGCCGCACTGAAGGAGCAAAATTTCGAAAATGTTGATATTGGCGCATCTATTGCGTATATCATGGGTCCCAAGGAAGAGTCTGAAATTTTAACGATTAAGAAAGCTTGCCTGGTTTCTGTTGACGTATTTGGCAAATATCTAAAAGATAATATTATGGAAGTAATTGATGCCGACAAGGTAAGATTCAAATACCTTTTTGCTTTTGTGGTATTAAGAAGAAAAATTAATAAATAATTAATTTTATAATAGAAAGTAAAACATGCAAAATTGGCCGAAGGTGTTGAATCAGCACTAACCGATAAAAAATATGTAACTGGTGTTGATTCATCTCAATTGGACATGTGCTATCCAGCTATTATACAATCAGGAGGAAATTATAATTTAAAATTTAGTGTTATCAGCGATAAAAGCTATGTTCATTTTGGTGCAATTGTTTGCTCGTTGGGTGTACGTTACAAATCCTATTGTTCAAATATATCTCGTACGTTGCTGGTAAATCCTACAGATAAAGTACAAGAAAATTACAATTTTGTACTTAATATTGAAGAAGACCTTCTTAAGAAACTTATACCAGGTGCCAAATTGAATGAAATTTATGATTCATGTGTGTCTTATGCAAAAAAGGAGAAATCGGACCTAGTCGATAATCTAACAAAAACTTTTGGTTTTGCAATGGGCATTGATTTTCGTGAAAGTTCGCTGCTAATTGGTCCCAAATGTAATGCTGTAGTTAAAAAAGGTATGGTTTTCAATGTGTATGTTGGCCTATCAAATCTAACAAATAAAGAGGCAACTGACAAAGAGGGGAAAATTTATGCTTTATTTGTTGGTGATACGGTTATTGTGAATGATGATGGACCTGCAACTGTATTTACACAATCCAAAAAGAAAATTAAAAACATTGGAATTTTTTTGCGTGACAATGAGGAGGGTGAAGATGATGAAGAAGGAGAAGAGGAAACTGAAAAAGGACCAGAAATATTAGGTCGCGGAAAACGAACAACAGTATTAGATACAAAGCTAAGATCGGAACACAACTCAGAGGAAAAACGAAAGCAACATCAGAAAGAGCTGGCTCAACAATTGAATGAAAAGGCACGTGAACGATTAGAGAAACAGGATGGCGTTAAAGAAACTGAAAAAATTCGGAAATCAACTATTTCATACAAGAGTGTTAACCAAATGCCCAGAGAACCAGAAGTAAAGGAACTTAAATTGTTTGTTGGTAAGATATTTTTTACTTTTAAAAAAAGTTAGTTTCGTAATTTTTTTTTTTTGTGCGCTTTTGTAAATATGCGTGCATCTAGATGTCCATATTTTTGTTTTTATTTTACATTTTATTTTCGTTATTAAAATTGTTATTTTTAATTTTCAGATAAAAAATATGAAACCGTAATTATGCCAGTATTTGGAATTCCTGTACCATTTCATATATCTACAATTAAAAATATTTCACAATCAATCGAAGGGGATTACACATATCTGCGTATAAACTTTTTTCATCCAGGGGCTACCATGGGTCGAAACGAAGGGGGAATGTATCCACAACCTGATGCAACTTTTGTCAAAGAAGTGTGAGTGATCAGTTTTAAAATATTATTTATAACACTTCTCTTGATCATATTTTACTTATGTTTGATATTCGATTTGCAGAACTTATCGAAGCACAAACTCAAAGGAACCTGGAGAAATAACAGCACCATCATCAAATTTAAATACAGCTTTTCGCTTAATAAAAGATGTACAGAAACGATTCAAAACTCGTGAAGCTGAAGAACGGGAAAAAGAAGATTTGGTCAAACAAGATACGCTAGTAATGTCCACGAATAAGGGTAATCCTAAATTAAAAGATTTATATATTCGTCCAAATATTGTTACAAAAAGAATGACTGGATCACTTGAAGCGCACACCAACGGTTTTCGATATACGTCCGTCCGTGGTGATAAAGTTGATATACTGTACAATAACATAAAATCTGCATTTTTTCAACCATGTGATGGTGAAATGATCATATTGTTGCATTTCCATTTAAAGCATGCAATTATGTTTGGCAAAAAGAAGCACATGGATGTACAATTTTATACGGAAGTTGGTGAAATTACAACCGATTTAGGCAAACATCAGCATATGCATGATCGTGATGATTTGGTGGCCGAACAAGCTGAACGTGAATTGCGTAATAAATTGAAAACTGCTTTTAAGAGTTTTTGTGAGAAAGTTGAATCGATGACGAAAAATCTACTTGAATTTGATACTCCATTTAAAGAGCTTGGTTTCCCAGGGGCACCATTCCGCAGTACTGTTACATTACAACCAACCTCTGGTAGTTTGGTGAATTTAACAGAATGGCCACCATTTGTAATTACACTTGAAGACGTTGAATTGGTGCACTTTGAACGGGTTCAATTTCATTTGAGAAATTTCGATATGATTTTTGTTTTTAAAGATTATAATAAGAAGATTGCTATGGTTAATGCAATTCCAATGAATATGTGCGATCATGTCAAGGAATGGTTAAAGTAAGTTCATCACATTGTTGGCTTTTCTTACACATAAAATATTCCACTTTTTAATTTATTTATTTTCTTTTAGTTCATGTGATATCCGTTATTCAGAGGGTATTCAATCGTTAAATTGGACCAAAATCATGAAAACTATCACCGATGATCCGAGAGGATTTTTCGAAGAAGGTGGTTGGACGTTCTTGGATCCAGAATCAGATGGTGAAAATGCTGCAGCCGGTAGTGATGAATCTGAGGAAGACGATGCATATGAACCAACTGACTTAGAAAGTGATGAAGAATCTGACGATGATTCTGAATACTCGGAAGCATCTGAAGATGATAGTGAAGAAAGCGATGAAGGTATGATTCGTTAATAATTTTCGATAGATTTTTGTAATAATTTTATGTTTCAATAAAATAGAGCTTGGAACGGATGAAGAATCAGGTAAAGATTGGTCAGATCTTGAACGTGAAGCAGCTGAAGAAGATAAAAACTACGGTACTATTGAACCCCAACCAAACAATAAAATTAAAAAAACATCCAATCACGATCGTGATCGTAGCCATCGCGATAAACACAAAAGCAGCAAAAATCATAGGTTTGTATTTTTATTTAATAGTGAATTTAAATTACATTTGGGGTCGCATGAAAAGTAATTACTATACACAAGCTTTTTACTTTCTGCCTACCAAAAATATTAAAATTGCATTTTAAAATTTCAAAGAGTAAATGCTCGCTCAAATAGTATTAAGAACAGAAAATCAATTTGGGAATGTTTTTCTTGAATATAATTTTGCTTCATAAAACTGTCGTGATTCATTTACAAGCATATTACTACTATACTATAACATAAAAATTAAATAATGTAGTCGTACTAATAAGTAATAACATTTCTGATAATTTCTTATCTTATTTATATGCAAATATCATGCCTCTTTAGCAGAGATTTACAACACAAAAAAAAGAAGAAGTTTAGGTTTGTAATGAATTAATTATGCTATAACCCCAAAACATTTACAAAATTTCTTATATTTTATTTTTAAAATGGCTTATAGCATTTTCCTCAAATAAAAACAAAATCTTAAATTATAGTGGCGGCAACTATTTGTTGTATCAAATATTGTTTGTTTGTTTGGAGCGACGTATATAATGGCTGCCTGCAACTATTATTATGAGCCATACAAAATAACAATAGATGACACGGCATATAGTTGTCGCCACTATATTGTATTATCAGGAGTGCTTTCGAAAAATTTAAAATTTATTAACAATTGTTAAAATTATATATTTAACTATATGCACAGTTTGTACGAAATTTTTGACATTGGTTAACAATTTGTTTACAATTGAAGTGTTTTCGAAAGCGCCCCAGTCGTGTAATAACCATTATTTTTTCTAAAAAAAATTACGTTATCTTTTGGTACAAAAACTGAAGCGCATTAAATGCGTGTATGATTTAATGAAAGAATATTGTGATTTAATGAAAGAATATTGAATTTATAATGGTCGTTACAAATCGACTTATGAAATTTCTGCAAAGAATTTTAAAAAAAACTATAATAATGCCTTCATTAATTTCACTTTAGCCCATCAAAGAGTGGTAGCAGCCGTGACAGACATCACAGAGACCACAAAAAAGATAAACATAACCACAGCAGCAGTAGCCATAATGATAGAAAACGGTCACGGGAGGACAGCCGAGATAATCACAGAAGTTCGAAGAAATCTAGGTAATATCATTGACTTAATTATTTGCTTTACCATCTTGAAGAATAGATTTATTTCATACTAATACAATTTTTTTTTAATCTTTTCAGAAAGTAGATCAAAGGCATGCTATCTTTATATTTATTTCTCTTACCAAAACACAACCAACACTCACTTAAAAACTCAATGATGATAAGATAGTTTTTTTTTTTATTATTAAAAACTAATCTAATAAACAATATATGCGTGTAATTTGGTCCCATGTTTTTCATAATTCCATTAAGAAATAAATTTTGTTTTGTTTAACCATTTTTATTTTATCTCATTATTTAGTATTTACGTATTTTCCACACACATACATTAACAAAAATGAATGAATAGAAATTAAATTAATTTACATCAATCTATAATAAAATTGTTATTTCATCAGTTCTTTTTTTTATTAAAATACAAAAGATAAAATACATAATATTGCAAGAATTATCGTTGTAGTTTGTATTGGAATAATAATATTTGAATAAATGGTAATTTTTTAAAACCAGGTTTTTTGCTCCATTATTTTTAATTTTAAGTATCATTTAGGTATCATTGAAGTAACTCATTTCCTGAATTTAAAAGGACTCTCCAAAGCTCTACGACACCCCCTTCTCAAGATAGAATGAGAGGCATACTTTAGAATAAAATAAAAAGTAAGAAGTAAAAGTACATTGAGATGGTATTGACTCCTTCTAGTTTAAAATAAAATGTCATCGCAAGATTTATATAAATTTATCGGAATATTCAATTTCAAAATTCTCATTAGACTGCCATGAAGCAGCATATCTTCGTTACTTCATAGAAATGTCGCTGAAATCTGTTTAGGATTGAACTTCAACATATCTACAATTCACTTAGAATTTACCATTTAGTAAAAGAAATTCCTTTTCCTATAAATTATTAATTTTAAAAAAAATCTATCTATACTATATTTTTAAACACCTGCTTAGAACTTATACCTGCATGCATTTCAAAACGATTACAATCAGAACATCGTCCCCTCCAAAATTATAGGATTTCTATCTAGAGGCCTAACCATAGATGCACACTAGGGTGGATCGAATTTTTTTTCATACCTTCTACCATGATGTTCTGAGTTGCTTTTTGTCCTCTCATTAACGTGCTGAAAGCATTTTGAAAATAAATGAGAACTTCGATGTACTCAAGCGACCCACAAGGTAGAGCCTCGTGGCTTTTTTCTAACCTCGAGATTTTTTTTTAACCACGAGGTATTTTTTTAACCTCGAGGTATTTTTTTTAACCACGAGGTTAAAAAAAAAGCCACGAGGTTCTACCTTGTGGGTCGCATGAGCACATCGTAGATCTCATTTATTTTCAAAACCCTTTTAGCACGTTAATGAGAGGACAAAATGCAACTCAGAAAATCATGGTAGAAGGTATGAAAAAAAAACGATCTGCCCTAATGCACACGCTTTTGATTTCAGGGAGGGGTAGATTTGAAAAATTCAGATAGGGTAATTTTTTTTTCATCATCGACGATTAGCAAAATGGTCTCAAAATAAAGTTGCGAGCAAAAAAACACCGCGCTGTATGCAAATCGCATTTTGAAAAAGACCCGATTTTCTCCAAATTCTTCCAAAAAACCGCGCTGTATTTTAGAAATTGAGATAGGGTCATTTTGAAATCGAAGTAGGGTAATTTTTTAAAACCTCAAAAAGATACTGTTTTGTTCAATATCGAGGTACAGTATAACCTCTCTATGTGGACACCCCCTCTAAGTGGTCATGTCCACCCATTTAGCTGCGACGGAGGACCGACCACATAGAGAAGTTATACTGTAGAGTAGTTCTCTAAAACTTAAAAAACATATACTGTTCAAAAACTTAAAAAAGGTACTATTTTCGGCAATAAAAGTGTCATCCTTTTGAGGTTTTGATTATTTCTAATCACTTTTTTGAAATTGCCAGTTTATCAAATAACAATTTATTTATTCATTTTATTTCATTTTCAAAAGAATATGAATGCCAATTTTTCGATTTTCCTTACCACTTTTTTTTTTTTGGTTTTTTGAAACTTTTGAAATTTTTGAGAATTTCAGTACCTTTTCGATGAAATGAAATAAAAACAAGCTGCCAATTAGATTGGTACAGAACTTCATTTTTGCGAGTATTAATTTATTCATAAACATAGAAAAATAATAATCCTAGCATTATTTTATCTTCCAATTAAATTTCATTTTGCTAATTTTTCTCTTAAAAAAGCGTTAAAAAAAGTACTCATGTCAATTATTATCTCAGGAGTTGACGAATTTTGATCATTTTATTTCGCTTTTTCTCAGGATTAAGTAGACTGACTAAAATGATGCACCCACCGTTGGATGCGGAATAAGCGTGCCTTGAAAAAATGTATGTTTTGATTTTGATCAGTTTAGTTTTTCGGTTCAAAAAATCAAAAAAACAGATTTTTTGTGTGAATTTTTTTTTACAAATTCGATTAAATATGATGAAAAATTTTACAAGATTAAAAAACCTTAAATGCAGAATATATTTGTTTTCAATTTTGCACTTTTCGCCTATACAAAGTTTTTTGATAAAATTAATTTTGGATGGGGCTGTCTTACAAAAAAAAAAAAAAACTAAAAAAAAAAATTACTCATTTTCACTCAGGACTGAGTGAACGGATTTTGATGATTGAGGTACTTTTAGACGCAGAATTTATTTGACCGTCAGGTCAAAAAATCAAAAAAACAATTTTTTTGACCATTTTCGAAAACGGTTTTTTCGAATTTTCGAACTGAAAACCAAAACTGATCAAAACCAAAACCCATATATTTTGTCACAATTCCGAATCTGCGTCCAACTGTAGGTCAATCATCAAAATCCGTCCAGCCAATCCCGAGAAAAAGCCAAAAGAAAACCAACAAACAAAAAAATCACTATCCCTATACTTCATTTTTTTCAAAAATGAAGTAAAATTCTAATTTTGAAATTTGTGTACTCTAATCCCAGATAATGATTAATTATATTTATTCTTATTGATTAATAGAAAAAAATAATATTAAATTAAAGATTGATGTAAATAAAAATACTTGAAATTATGCGCAATGTAATATAATAGAAGTCTATTAAATTTTATTGAAGAAAAAAAAGTGAATTGTACTGAATTGTAATTAGAATTAAGAAATCAGCTAAGTATTTTTGTAATTATTATTATAAAAGATAATGAAATAAAGGAATTTAATGTAAAATTACATAGTGTGGTTTCATTTCTCTTGCATAGAAACGTATTTTATTAATAATATTTTAATTCTATTTAATTAAATAATTTAATTTTTGAATATAATAAATTACGTTCTTAGTATTCACAGAATTAATGTTTTTGCAGAACAGCAATACTTTAAATAAAATATACTTACATTATAAATTATTTAGTTTGGATAAAAAATTAAACACTTTTTTAATACTTGTTTTTTTTTCTCATTTTAAAACAAGTATTTTGCATAGTAACCAATAGAACAAAACCATAACGTTAGCCCTTTACATTTTTCCAATGAAAAATGGAACTGTAAACATTCGATTAAACCTATTTGTATTTTCATATTTGAAAAAAAAAAGAGGAGCGTAATAAAAAAAATCTAATAATGCCAAAGTATAATATAGTCTATAGCCAAACAACCATTTTTAGGCCTTTCTAGAACTTTGATGAATATTTGCTCTCACATGGTTTTTCTGATAGAGGGACATCTAAAATGTATTTTTTTTTTTGCCCAACCCTCATGTTCGTTTGGGGGTAAAATTTTGTAATTGTTAAGGTTTATAACTAACTATAACTATAACTTTTGATCAGGACCACCTAGAGATTCCATATTAAAACCATTGGACGGAGAATTGAGTCAACTAATAGAAATTGTTTAATCCTAATCCTCAACGTTAACGCTTTGGCAGCGAAATGGGTTTAAAGTCAAAAACACAAAAAATGCATATTTTTCTTTAACTTGTACTGATTTGATTTTTCGAGGTTTTACTGTAACCTATTAAATTTATCGTGATAAAAGTCTTATTATTATCTTTCCAACGGTATATAAATCAGATCAATCTGACTTCTCGTTCTCGAGATATCTGAATATGATTAATTTTTTTTACAAAATTACATTTTAGAGCGAAGATATTAAAATTGCCGAAAATATTATATGAAAATAATAGTTTTTGGAAAAACACCAATCGTGAAATAACTTAACAAAAAAATGCAAATTTTTCATTTTTTATTTTTCATATAAAATTTTTGCAATTTTTTTTTTAATATGATTTCTTTACATTTCACAATTTTCTAAACACTTAAGCACCATTTAAAAAAATATAATTCTTCTCGTTTTCTTCAAAAAAGAATATACCAAAATTCTCTGATCTCATCAAAAGAGAAATTTTTCAGCTAGTTTTTTATAATTTTTACGAATAACAAATTTAGTATAAGATGCTTCTTCATTCAAACAAATGAGAATAAAATACTCAAGAAATGTCATTAAAACATGGAAATACACTTCAAAATGTTACACAATAGACCAATGTTCTGATGGCATATGTAATATACATGCCCTTTAGAAAACTTTTAAATTTCATCAAGGCGCCTACATACCGAGAATTTATCAAAAACTTTCAAAAGAAATTGGTAACTAATTGATGAACATATTTTCATATGTTATGAATTTTTTATTATTTTTCTACAAATTTCCAAAATAGATTTAATTTAAATACTAACAACAATAATCGTAATAATTAATAAACAAAAGCATATTAAAGAAGAACATTGCCTAATTATTTGGTGCTTGACATCACTCTTAATTGTTAACATATTCCATAGGTTGTTATGTAAATGATTGCTTTATATCCACTAGAACTTTGTTAATAATGTCATATTTATCTAAGTAGAATCAATTTTAAATCTTTCTTCAAATTTGGACAATCTACTTATGATACAGTTCTGAAGTTAGCGTAAATTTTTTAGTGTAAAACAAAAGTTTTGTTAAACGGGGAGTGCTTGCAGTGTGGGTGTAAGACCATTTGAAAACTAAGACCATTAGCTGTGTATCCCTAAAGGGGGGTGCTATTCCTATGTTTAGGAGGAGAGGGGTACCTTAATCTAGCCTAAAGTTAGTCTAAATCCAGCGTAAATCGAAAGCTTTGCTAAACGGGAGGATCTTGCAGAGGGGAGGTGAGGTCATTTGAAAGTTTAACCCAAGTGCTGTCTACAGGGGGTCGGAACTTTCATTATTTCGTTCCGGTTCCAGTTCCAGTTCCTAAAGCTCAGAAAAATTTCGTTCCGGGTTCGTTC
>JAABKK020057445.1:0-37703 GCA_011634745.2 Catotricha subobsoleta
TTATTTTTTTTTGTTTCATACACAAAATTAATCAGGAGACCAAGCCGAAGATTTTAAGGGGTCAGGCTTAACGATCTGAATAATTTTTTTCCATTCGATGACCCCTAATGTATATATTGTATATAGCCTTTTTTGTATACTAAATTTTTTTTTATCAAATTCTCAATAGCGGAAACCTCTTCAATGGTGAACAGAAGCTTGGATCCCATGACTTTTTTCCACCTTTGTGGATCTTCAGTGTATTATAATATAATATCCAGATTCCGAGGAGCCTCAAGAAATAAAAAATAAATTCTAATATTCTTTTTCTCTGACATAAACTTAAAAAAAAACACTAATTATGATTTATCGAAACCCCACTGTAATAGAACTCGTTTAGAATTTTTTCATCACTGACAACATCTAATCAAATGTTGGGATCATCACACTTAATATTATATTATGAATAAATATTGTGGCATAAAGCGAAAACCGCTTCAGGAAAAAGAAAAATATAATATCTACTTATGTTTTTTTTTTGATTCAGTGTCAAACGAAATTGCGTGAAATGAATTTATATACAGATATTACAAAAAATCGAGAGACTGATAAACTCTTCACACATTAAGTTTTTATATGTTTTATCCTGCTCGCACTCATCCAATTCAGTCTAAACAATTTTTGTAATATCTGTACATATGTTTTCTTTACTTCTTATTTGCTTGCTAGAAGTATATAATCAAATCCTCAAAAGTAATATATATTGTACGTAGTTATATTAAATATTTATACAAGGATTTTAATATCGCAATTATTGGGTGGCTGTTAGATTTAAGATTCGTAAATATATGTTTTAATTCAAAGAAAAATTTACATAAAAATTGTCAAGTAAAAAAAAATAAATAACTAAACGGAAATTTAAAATTCTTTTTCTAACATTAAATCTTCTCAATTTCTATTCAATACATCATGCTCAATTTTGTTTCACGGACTATTATTGATCTGTTATCAGCTTTTTTTCATAGAAAATTTATCACGAGATTGACGCAATAATTTTAAATTTTAAATAAGGACTTGCAGTTATTAATCAATAAGATTACAGGTCCATATTTAACATATAAAAAAATCTGAGACGATCGATAAACATGGAATCTAGTATAAATAATTGGAGTATGCAGTATAAAAATGAGTGAATTGTATAGAAACGTTTGACGGTTTACATGGTATTTTGCATGAAATGAACTTACCATAATAATAACTACTTTTAGTAAGTTCAATAATTCATTCATAGGCGTTAGAAGCACAATATTTAGTTGGTGATAGTTTCATATTTTAGTTCAGCACATATTACCCTTAATTTTTTATTAGAAAAAAAATAAATAAATATGGTATTGAATTGATCACAGAAAATCTGTTTACATTCCAAAACTAATCGCTTGCGTTCTGGTAACATTTGAGAATTTTTATACAGTTTATGTATCTGTATATGCTTAAGGTTTTATCAAGAAGTATGAAAATTGATTACATAAAAATATCGTTTATTTTTTTATTTTTATTTTCTAAACAAAGTTGGTACCTACTCTATATTTTTTATATAAATATTCTTTATTATTCTTGTTTAACAATTTCTGAAAGCTATTTAAATCATAACAATAAATCGTAACGAAAAATCTTTTCTATAAATGGCTTGGTTACCTAATCCAAACTATACAGAGGAGGGGTTTATAATTATTGACATAGAGAATCTGTTTCGAATTGGACGTATAACATTTATTGCGCAATATTTTTCTTTTAACTGAACCAAACTTATGACAGCACCATAATATATTGCATATGAAAAAAAAATTCAGGTTGATTTAACAGTTAATCATTCATCGATTTTATTTATGGCCATATAATTTCTTGCAAACAACAAATTTCTATGTAACTACAATGTACACATTTCGAAAGGTTATAGTTTATGTTAATGGAAAATCTGAAACGTGGTGAGTTGAGTTTGAACTATGTTCACAATTTCCGATATTTATTTAAATAGCAAATTGGATAAACAAAAATAATTGAAAATTTGAGCATCTAGCCATAAATAAAAGTAATATGAGCACAATAAGGCAACAATATTTTCAATCATGGTGGAAAAAAAAACAACACTCAAATTTCCATTTAAATTTTAATATTATATAATTTTAATTAGAATAATATTGTGGATGTATACAGAAGAATACTAAATTAATATCGTTAAAAATTGACCTGGAATTGAATTTCAGGTCTGCAAAATAATATATATATTATTATAGTACCTATTATTATAAACTAAAAACGATATTGTTTATATATCGTTGCAATTGCAAGCAATAACCCTGACCTAGGTACATATTCCTAGTTATCTGATATTTACATTTTTAATGTTGATTTTATAATATTCAATCAATGTGTTGCGGCAAAAAGCAATTATTATTAAGTAAGTATATTTATTAAAAAAAAATATTTTAAAATTTTATTAATATTTACATTTACATTTACATTTACAAAAATGTGCTTCAGGCGTTTTATGCTTCTTGCAAAAATAAGCGATAACAGAAACTTATTTTACTTTATTTTTTTAAAAAACAGGCTGCCAATGAAATATCTTTATTTTTTTTTTGAATAAAAAAATCAACTATTTATTGATTTCGATTTTTTTTTTGTGCGCGAACTTTTTATTTATTAATTTTTTATGTTCTTTCCTAACAAAAATGAAGTTGTGTACAAATCCATTGGTAGCTAGATTTTACATGTTTGAAAAACGTTATAAATTTTAAATCAATAAAATTAAAGTTTTTATTACTTGTTTCATTTTAATTCTTCGCACTAATATAAGAAGTATTGGGTTCGGATTAAAAGTTTTTTTTTTATAAGAACTTTTGAACTGCAAGTAATAACTTTTTATCGTTTAGTTTATTCGATCGATATAAAGAAGTATAATGTGTTCGAAGCTAAACTGCTTAACATAAGAAATGAATTCTCCACAATTTAATATATTTAATTAGTTTATAGAGAAAAGATTTTTTTTTTGTATCAATTGTATCACCTGTAACATTTTAAGAAAGTCTTAAGCTTTGCAAAAACGAAATATTCAGTCGATGTGTTTTAATTAAATCGATTTTTCTAAATTACAAAATTTGGCTCCTGTTGTCTAACAAAACTTTGTTTCTTTGCAGTCGACATACATTTTTCGTGGAATTTTACCCGTATAAAAATTATTTCACAATAATGGAAAAAATAAACTTTTTAATGAAATCAAATTATATTCCATTGAAACGTTACAGTAGATTTGATTAAAAGTACATACAATTAAAAGAAACTCTATTATTCATTTATTTTATGTTTACCTACACTTTATTCTATGACAGAGACTGGCGAACCGGCGTCTTGTTGAGTTCGGAAATTCTTTATCTCTTTTATGCTTACATGTCTGTTTTTATTAATTGAACTTTATTAGTTTTTAGTGGGTCTATTGAACATTAGTCAAATGATCTGAAGAAAGAAACCTTTGAGAATTTAATAAGATGTTCAACATTATAACTCTTTTTAAATTATAAACATTAAGCACTTAAAAAAAAATCTAAAATTCAATTTACATTCAGCAATTAATATTGCGCTAGAAACAATGGCAACGTACCTATCATATATACCATATATGACGTCAGAAATTCCTCTATGATACATATTATACCTATGTGCTTACAGTCAGCAAATGGAATAGTGATGATAACAATAGCATATAAATAATATTGATGTATTATTTCTTTGGTGCCTTCTGTTTTCTCTAGCTGCAGATAAAAAGAAAAAAAAAAATAACAAGGAAAAAAAATAATAAATTTAAAAAATTGAATGACATAAGTAGTATTAGACATGACTCAACATTTTATAATACAAGAATTTTGATTCTAATTTTTGTATCTATTTAGTTATATTCCACATATCACTATACTATTTTCAATATATTATGTAGCTTATAATATGTTAATTGCTACCTATGTTAAACATTTAGTTAAGTAAATATGCGACAATTATGTTCAGTAAATTAAAATTGTTGATTTTTTTTTATTAAATTTGCGCTTCGTGCAACAATACCGTTTTCTTTAACCGCGCAATCTCACATTATTATATATTTGTTATACCTATTATATATATTTGCACTTGACATTATTGACCTAAATATTTTTTGCGCAAAGAATACAATATGTAGTAATAACACTATAGACTTATAATTGCAGTTTCCAGAAACAACCATAATCATGCCATTAAATATACTTACTTGAAAAATAGAAAATTTAAACATATTATTACATTTCACGGTCATATTTAAAGTTAATAATGTAATGGTGCAAAGTTAATACAATTTTATTTATCTTATCAATTGGTGTGGAAGTAGAAAAACGCTGATGTTTTTCATTTTTATTTTTCTTCTTTTCTTTCGGGGTTAATTTAATATAAAAATTTAAATTATCTATTTAAGTGTAGATTGATTTTCTTTTGGAGGGAAGATGGCCGCGAGTATATTGATAAAAATTTCGTGCCGCGTCTAAATTTAATTTTATTGGTAATATAAATATTGTTTAGTTTAATGTTGCGAAAAGATTTTTTTTTTTTTCATAATTTATTTAGTAGGTATTATAATTTAACATTACAAATATTGTTTCTATTTCAATATTTTACATCAACTCATTTCATTTGCGTTCATCACTTAGTTTACCTCCTGGATTTGCTGTATTTTCTTGACTATATAAAATCCTTGGTTCCCTCTGGAAGCTAAAATATTAAATAAGTATCATTAAAGAGGAGGTAAACTCAGTGATGATCGCAAATGAAATGAGCTGATGTAAAGTATTGAAATTGAAACAATATTTGTAATGTTAAATTATAATACCTGAAACCAAAATACTTAGAGAATAATAAAAGTTTAGTGTTGATACCTAATTGAAACAATTAATCATATTGACTTGGGTCAGAAATATTATTATTCATAGCATATAAGATCAGCAGGCGTATAAAATTATAATTTTTATCTTTTTATTGTAATAACTTTTAGTCTTAGTACCATGCACTATTAACAAATCAATGTAAAGGTCGATAGTGACAAAAATGTTAAAATATGTTGGCAAAACTCGTTTCATTTTAAATATAGATTTTTCATACTTATTAATCGATCAAAAATAGCTAGAATATAGAAATATAAACGTCGCGTATTATGTTTTATATTTCATGATTATAAAATATAATCTAATTTTGATAAAATGCAATTTGATTGAAAATTTTATTTGGCTATAGAAATTCCTCGTTTTCCCTAAGGACTAAAATATTAGAAGTACTTACATCTTTTATGATGATTTTGATATTACAAAATATAATAACTACTTATTTAGCGGATGAAAAATCAATAACGTCAATGTGAAATTTTTAAAGTAAGTAGTAAGTATAGTTTGACACTTTTCATCTATATTTTATTTGCTTTCTATTCTTCAGTAAGTATCTCTAACAAATACTTATTTTCATATTTTCCTATTGACAAACAACCACGTAATCCTGGGTTGGTCTAGCGTGTGCAATATAAAGAGCATAAATCCAGAATTATCTCTACTCGGGAATCATAAAGTTAAATTAATTTAAGTTAAGTTTAATTGTAGTTTGATTTTGTACGAAGCCTATGTTCTGAGTCATTACTCAGCAATATTCTTGCATGCATTTTTGTTGCAATTTTCTGTTATTGATTTATACTTACCTATATCAATCTTTCGTGAATGAGATTCAAGATATAATTTTTTTTTAGTAGTTACCAATTATATTTGTTAATAATTTAATTTCTATTGACTAATTACAAACTATGTTAATAATGATCGTATGTCATATTCTTTTCAAATAGACAAAAAGTAAACTGAAAATAGCTCAGGCAATAATTATTTTATTTTCATTTTTATTTGAAGTACATACTGTGCAGTGCATAAAGTTTAGTTATTAGTATGCTACGACTGAGTGAAGTGAAAAATTGGTGAAAAAACGGCGGTGAAATAAAGCTGTGAAAATTAACATTTCTTATATGGATATTCACCACGTTTTCACTTCAATCAGTCGTACGTCGCGCTCGTACCTACAAGTCTTATAATGTTATACCGTTCGGAATTTTCAAATTCACATATCATTTCTTATGAGCATCTGTATTTAAATTTGAGATATTAGTACAGCTTCATTAGCCAATATGAGCCAGAATAATAAGAGATTATATAGCACTAAGCATGGAACGAATAATCGATATAATCAATAATCATATACTTAATCTTCTTCCTTAAGAGAAAAATAAAATATAATTATGGAATTTTTATTATTTCTGAAACGTTATTATATTCCCACAACAGTTCAAGCACATAAAAATAAATTGTTGGCAAAGTGAGATGATAATAAAGTAGATAAATACACAAAGAGTTTTTTTTTGTTTTAGATTAATTATTGTTATAGAAAAGAAAAGGTTAAATATTACGTTTATAAGTATAGAATAAGAATTTGTACCTTTTTCACACTGTTTTAAGATATCCAATATTCTAACAACTCATATAGGTAATTTATTAGTTTTGGAGCTTTGATAAATAATTTTAAAATAAAAAGATTAAAATTTGGATTACAAATATTTATATAAGGGGCACTCATTAAAAGCTCTGTATTATCTAAAGTCGATATTCTCGGTATTTGGTATATTTTTCCATACAAAAAAAAAACAACGAATACTGGAATATCGAGTTTTTAATGAGTACCCCTATAGTATTAGTAATAATTATTAATAGATTTGACTTCTTAATAGTCCAGCAGAAATTTATTATATTTTTATAAAAAGATCTGGTGATCCAATAAATTTCCTTGACATCATATAAACTAAAATTATGAAAACTAATTCATACAGTTGTTAACTTCAATTAAGCCAATGGATTGGTACACGACTTCATGTTTGGAAAAAAAAATAAAGAACACGTGGTCAAAAAAAAGGGGTAATACCGCCGAAAAAAATTTCCCCAATTTTCAAAAGTGCACAAAAAAAAATTGTCAAAATTCGACCGAATTTCTCAAAAATGAAGTAAATTATAATATAATTAATAATTACTAATGCTAATATATAAATCTTTATTAGATTAACGTTTATACAATATAAGGGGTAGTCATTAAAATAGCGTGGAAGAACTTGAACATACATTTTTCTGGGAACCACGGGAAACCAGTCTATCTTTAGAAGAGAACTACCATTTTAATTCGCTTGAAATTATTTCTTATTTAAATTTTTCATGAAACGATATTTTATTTGTACAAATAAACTCATTATAGGTCATATAAAAATAATTATTGCTAATCCATAATCAACAATAACAGAGATAATGATAAAATCTCATTATCTATTTCTATTTTTATTATCTACTTACTATAAACATAGAAAATAAATAAGATCTGTTTTTGCTTAAGTTTAAAGGTAATATTATATTATATGTTGTTACTTAAATATGATGCATAATTTGTATTTAAGATGTAATATGAATCGGTAAGCAAATTTTAGTTTCCAAATAAAAACTATCGTTTTGTCAAAAATTAAATAATGTTTTCCGTCAATAAAATTAAGATTTGTAGAAAGATTATATAGGAAAATTGTAACTAGAATAATTCGAAAAAAAAAGAAAAGAAAAATCTCATTTCCACAATGTAATTAAACATTTTGCTTTCAGTATGATAATAATTATATGTCACGCAATTTTAGTTACTGCTGTTAATAATAATTGAATATTGTATATAAACATACTTCTATATAATAACTGTTGCCTTTGGGGGCTTCGTTTACAGTTATATACAATAAGGCTTACACATATAATTACAAAAGAGGATTTTCTTTTAGATTTTCAGATTTTCTCTACATTTGAGTTTGATTTAATATGAGTACAAATAAATCTTATCACGATTGGATATCGTATAAATATTGTATACTTACACTTACACACAACTCTTCCAAAAATAAATATTATACTTATGCGCACAATGCATAGAAAACAACAAAATTCGAATGATTTCTATTTTTGAACCAAAGCGACATTTTTTCATTTTTTTTTTATTTTCAAGAGTTAAATGATGGATTTTTAATTTATTAAACAGAAAATTGCAGTTAATATATTCATGAAAATATAGTTATTACGATTTTATTATTATTTAACATATTTATTTATTTTATGTATTTTATTATATTTCGCGATACAATATTGCTAAAACACAATTATTGGTATGTGTCTACTGTCTACTATATTAAATATATAGTGATGTCTTAGAATAATCTCTTTCTTTAGATATTATCGGGAAAATTTAATATAGTCATTTTGTTTGGAAGCTTGGGCTCTACGATATAAACTGAAACTGAAATTGGGGTCTGGCTTTTGCTTTATAACGTTTTTAAGTGATAAGGTTATTGATAACGTTGAGATACGAGTAACTTATGGCAGATAAAATGTCACCAACCAAAGTGAAACAAAAAAAAGATAGTTTTGTAGTATTAACCAAAGGGCAAAAAGACACTGTCCAATAACTAATAATAACATTTCGAAAAATTTTCGCTCTAAGCTCAACGATTTTTGACAGTTTTTAACATTGAATTTAAGACAATCTTGGGTCTAATTAGCAAATTCAATTTTTTCACATATTTAGTTTTTTTTTTTTGTCAAAATGTATTATTGATTATTGATATATGACGCCAATTCATAACACCAAAATGTACCAAGTGGTTTTTAAAACTAAATTACTTATTCAATCAAATGAACATTTATACTGATTTAATTTATAAAATCAGCATGAATTATTTTATTGAACTTCAAACTATAGTTATGATGAAGAAATACAAACAATACAATTTTCATGCACAATTGCAATATTTGTTAGTCAAACTAGTTACTATAGTACTACAAATATTTGTAGAATGCAGTATTTATCAATTTTCTCATAAACAAATACCAAACAAAAAAAAATTAAGAAACCTAATGCAAATTACCATTTATCATTTAAAACTAAGATTTTTTTTCAATACGCAAAGTTGTGAAGAAAGCCAAACGATTCTTTATCTAATATCAATAAGAAGATAACAATTAAAATTGATATACTATTTTGTGCTTCTTTTATTATTAGTAATGGATTGCTTATCAGGTTATATTAAGTATTAATCATTAAATATAATTTTCTTTAAATCAATTGAAATTGCTTAATTATTATTATTATTATTTTTTTTGTTATTCGGAATTTCTTTTATTATTCGACCATTTGAACGTAATTTAATTTAATTACAACATAATTATCACATTTTTATCATCAAATAGCTTCAAGATCGGCAAAATAAAACTCACAGAGTACCAAAATCCACCATAGAGAGAGAGTATTACGTCATTACAAAATAATCGAAAATGATTGAAATACTTTCACTCCGTTTATGCCGACCAATCTATCCAGAGCCGATCTAATAGCGTACTCACGTCCATTTTTGAGTATGGCGAATTTTACAGAGAGACGAAAAAATCTAAATATCTTTAAAAATAATTAATATTATCTTCTTATTCTGATCATAGTTCAGTTAATTATTCGTTTCAAAAATTCTTGACTCCAGGATAATTCATCATTAAATTAAATAATTTTTAATTTTTAATTCTAAGTATTATTACATAAACTTATTGTTTTTAGATTATTCGTACTAGAATTTGCTTTTCAGACACATTAAATGTTTTTTAATTCTAGAAATTTCGAAATTTTAATTGTAATTAAATATATTTAAACAATTTTTCAATTTTTTTTTTAATTTCTCAAAAAATAAGTAAAAACGTGATTTTTTTAATGTTAGTTAGGCATATTCGAATAATAATCCAAGATTAGTTTGAATCACTTTCAACGAGTTATCTTTTCGGATATAATTAAATAAATTTATCGCTTTCATTGAACGTTGATTACTAAAATTAATCCAAAATTAAAGCAAAATCAATGACTGATCCATATATATGAATTTTAACTTTGTCAAAAATTATCCGAACTGCAATCTTGGATTATGAATCAATTACGTTAATTTTATAAGTAAGTTAAGTGGAAAATGGTACAAGATTATCTGGTTATGCGTTTCGAAACGTGAAAATAGACGCTAAATATTGGAATGTTGTACACTTGCAGGCTGTTGTACAACAAGCTGCGGGTGTATATACCGTCAATTTTGCGAAAGTGTGATACTGGATAAATTGGTTGGCTTAACCGTAGTGTCTTCCACCATGTGAATGCCATATAAATATATACATTACATAGGAAATAATTTTGTATGAGTTTTCTTTTAATATAACTAACAGCAATATCCCAGATAATTTAATCCATATATGAATTTGAATATTATTATTATTAGAAATATAAAAGATACTCTGATTTCAGAATGGGCTTATATTAAATGAAAATGAATAAAATATATTTCAATAGAATGTATTTATAACATATGGAAATTCTGTATATTTTTTCCTTTTATTGTTGATCCCTCAATCCATATAAATATCAATATATAAACCTTAGACTCTTATATTTTAGATAACATTAACATATGAACAAGAACAATGTACATAAACAAATCTATTACTTACATATAAAATCAATAAAACTGATTTGTGTATATGCATCTATTCATATTAAGTATATGTTTTTCTTCATATTTGCAAGTTATATCTTAAAAATCTTATTGCGTGCTTTTTATTTACACAATATAATCTTTTATAACAGTGAAATCAATAAATAAGGAACAGTAGGTGAAATGAAAATGCTATTCTTTTTTATTTTTTTGTTACCTAATGGAAAAATTTGCACGCGGTAATACAATATTACATAAACTAAACATAAGCTAATATAATTTATCCTTTATCATGAACATAATAATACCTTGTGCAGTATAATACAAGTATATTCATAATAATACATGTATTGTATATACACCACTTAATGTATATGACAAGAAAAAAATAATACTGATTATGCTGAAATGAAAAAAATAAATAAATAAGCGATATGTATCTTCTTAACAATAACAATAACAATATCACTGAAAATAAAATAAAACAAGGAATTCCGTTCGGTCGTAGCCCAATATTTGATATCCACTATATGATATAAATTATAAATCGTGCAAAGGTGAAACAAACGTAAAGAAGACTTTGGAAAAGATCCATAGAAAAAACCAGCAGATAAAAGAAACGGCGGAAAGATCTGTCGAATCAAACTTCGGAAATTAAAACCACCAGAAAACGTCATAATCACTATGTTTATACCCAAAATGTAACCGTTCCACGTTTATCCAAATAAACGCCAGATTTGCATTTGTATAAGTGGGGCCACATTTTACTACAGAAACGAATGTCAGAAAAAACCGGATATGTCTTTATTTCGAAGCCAAATATAGTATGTGAGTGACTACATTATCAAGTAGTGCATAAAAAAATCAATATAATCTAAAATTAGGAAAAAATTTCATGCCACTGTGTCTAGTGGTTATAATTTTCGCTATTTTCTTTTATTATGTTACATATTAGAATTTTTATATATACAATATACATATTTGTGCCTGGTAACATTTACAAAATGTTGCTGAAAGACGAATATTAATGTAGTACTTATACATACTTACATACGGTGATAGACTTTTGTATGAAGAAAACAAAATGTTTGATTTTCTACCCATAAGATCACACTACACGCGCCTTTGTTTTTAAAATTTTGAAAAAGTAACATAGGGTTAGATTTTTTAAAAAAAAAAAAAAAAGCGACAAATAAAATATACGTATGGAATGGATATCAAATCATAATACTACCAAAAAATATTTACATAAAAATTGACTATAATAATAATTAATACATTGAAGCATTAGTCCATTTATTATATGATCGAAATTTCACTTTATGATTTTAAAAAAAACATTTGGTTTTTTCAAATTAAAAATTGATTGCCAATGAATAGGAAAATTTAATGATAATAATATTGTTGATTTGATAATTAACAAAACTCACTACTACCGACTCAATAACTCAATAACATTCCCACTGCTTATTATCATATTATATCAAGCTAAACTAGCATCTCAATATAAAAAAAAAAAATCCATTTAAGTACTGACTCTGAAAAAATCAATAAATGAAATGAATTTATGAAAATATTTTTCTCTATTAATATTAAAGTTTATCCGGTGTTTTCCCAACTAACAATGCGCAAACCAATTGTTGTTTGTAACTACAATCGGGTTGTGAGAATCTTATTTTAGTTGTAGAGTTCGCAAAAACGGTTGTTTAATATTTTTTTTGACCTTTTCACAACCCAATTTGTTACTTGGGTCATTAAATTGGAATTTTGTATTTATGAATAACAGAAAATAACAATTCATAAATTGAAATATGTATTATTTCAAAGTTAAAAAAAGAACATATATATTATATAAAGTTTTATTTGGTTGCTGTTCCTTTATCCTAGTTGAATGGCATGATTATATTTTCTTACAATTTCTTTATACAATTATGTGAAATAAATTTGTGTTAAGACCACCATTTTAAGTGAGAACAAAATTTTGAAAGAGAATTATTTTCTTTTTCATATTTTTTTTTTTTAAAAAATGTATATACAAATAATGAAATAATGGATATAATCATATTATCCTTAATGAATGAATGAATATATATGGAATATTACAAAATATTAAAAGAAAACTTGACCTTCTTGATTTTATCTGATTCACTGTTGTGTATAATTTGCTTTTGATCCTTTTAATATATAATTTCATCATAAATATTATAATAGGCAATTTTCTTTCATTATCTCTGATATGCTTGTAACAAAATTAAGTGACAGGACAATTTTTCCATAAAAAAAAAAAAAAATATTATCTCTTTTTTATTTCTGACTTATTTTTATTATTATTATAGCCACAGATTATAATATTAATAAATAAATTTGGTGTAGATTACCTGCATAAAGGACTTGTAATTTTTTTGTACCTATATGGAAAAGCAGAAATACAGATGTTGATGGAAATGTTAGTCGAAATTAATTTAAATTTAGTTTATAGTAGGAATGGAAAAATAATTGTATGTAGTAAACGTGCACAAATAAACAAAAAAAAAAAAATACGAAACCAATACTTTATTTTTTTCAAAAATTAAGTAAAATTTGTCTGCATACAATTTATTATTGTTGTTTTATGGTTGTCAAAATTAAAATAATACATCAAATTAATCCGTATAAGTGATAAGTAATATAAAGCTTACGGCTTCCATATCTTTCTCATTTGTAAATTTGATAGTTTGTTTAAATTAAACAGAAGTTAGAAAAGTTACTTTTATACTGATGCACAATGTACATAATAAAACTAAAATTTATACATATTAAGCAATTATTGTTTTGATTTTCATCACTTTCTTGTTATTATTTTGTTCGTATATAAGTACGTGAAATATTTTTTACAAATAGCCCTTTGATTAAGACTTAGCCCTTAAATTATATGTTACTACATACTATTTGATAAGCATTCTTTTGTGAATATTTAAATAAGTGAATAAGAAATTTAAAAAAAAATATGTCTTATATTTACCTCATCATTACGATGGATTATTGGATATTAGTTTTAAAAAAATTCAAAAAATATTGATTTTTCTTTAATTGTAAAATTGGGACGTTTTAATTTAAATCAAAATATATTGTTTTTGTCATTGCCTGATTTGTATTATTTTTAATACAAGCTTATACAAATAAAATGACCAATAATTTTTGCTAACACCACGAGCGGATTATTTAAGTTTTGACTTAAAAAATTAAAGTAAATATAGTTCAATCACCATTGATAACAATTTATGGTTCGATGCCTATCAATATGCTTTTTAATAAATCGTCTAAATATAGACATCACATTTAAACTGGAACTAAATGTAGGTAAAAATTAAAAAAAAAAAAAAACATACGCACACATCCATTAGTACATCTGATACTCGATATCTTTGGTAACTAACTGGTCTTAATAATTTTTTCCTTAATTGATATTTATATCAAAATAATATTTTTTACTTAATATTGGAAAATTTTCTATTGTAATGTGCGTTGTATTTGAATGGTAGACAATCAATATTTAATATCTATCTTCAATGTATATGTTTTTTTTTTCAATTTTTAATAAATTTATTGGTATTATTGGTTATGTATTTTAACTTTATAATGAATCATAGCAATTAATTCAAGTAAAAATAATTTATTAACTACCTACGCACCTTTTGGCATAATCACAGATTATACACCTTAAACTAAAAGTTCTAAATATAAAAAATATTAATAAATTTTGAATAATTAATGAAATGAACTTATATATAGCTATAATTATAGTTTTTTTTTTTTTACTTTAAAAGAAGTTGCTCAGTTTGAATAATTGACATAAACGCATAAGTGATTTTTCTGTAGTTATTTTGGACAACTTTAACAGCAATAACACTGAAATTAAAATAACTAAAAAGTTTGATTGAATAATTTAACTCAATTTATTGATTAAATGGAATTTATGTTGAAAATAAAAACAGATTATATATTCTGACCAGAAATAATTTAACGAATTATTTCTATTATCTTTTTTTCAGGTGCTTTTTTGATACCATTTATGATAATGTTAATACTCGAAGGCATTCCATTGTTTCTGGTTGAATTGGGCATGGGACAACGGATGCGTCTTGGATCATTAGGTGTTTGGAATACTATACATCCTTGGCTGGGGGGTATTGGAATATCGTCATGTATAGTCACATTATTTGTGGCACTTTACTATAATGTCATTATCACATGGTGTTTTTTCTATTTGTTCAACAGTTTTCGGGTAATTTTTTTATACAATTTAATTTTTTCAGCTCTGATATAAGATATAATTAACATTCATAAAACATACCCAATAAACCACGTCTGGACACTCGTCAGTCATAAATAAAATGAGAGAGCTCTTAATAAACTTCAACTCGGTTAAACTTGGCAAAACCTCGGGTTTCAAAGCATGGGTTTCATGAAACCCTATACTATTTAGATCAAATGCTCGGTTTATCCGCGATTCGTGGGTTACACGAGTTGAAGCTTACCGCCCATAGTGTATACATAATCTAATGTCTGACATAGTGTATACATAATCTAATGTCTGACATGTGTGACTTGGTTTATTAAAATATGTTTTGCACAACGTAGTTTTTCCACTTTCACATGCTATGATACTTTAACACAGCTATGCATTGTTTAATCAAAGTGTTGAGATGTTTCTTAAAGCCACATTACACGATGAAACATTTCGTTCAATATTTCATAGATCTCAAACATTTTTTAGAACGAACATGTTTTATGAACTGTCAAGTTTTGAAAAATACACAGAATGTTCGATGAAATGTTTTATGGTGTTTCATCCTGTAATGTGGCTTTTAGATTAAACTTAGGAACAAGGTTTAACATAAAAGCATTTTTTAAATAAGAAAAATGTCATGTCATGCTGAGATTGAAAGAACTACGTTCGAAATTTGTGACAAAATACTTGTTATTGGTTTTAATTGGATATCACTCTCAGTTTGAACTGCCGTGGGCCAAATGTCCAATAAATGAGGTAACTAACAAACCTGAAATTGAATGTAAGTCGCCGACAACATATTTTTGGTACCATACAACATTGGCAGCGTCACCATCTATGAATGATACGGGTGGTCTTAATTGGTGGATTGTTGTATGCTTATTACTTTCCTGGACAATTGTGTTTTTAATTGTTATGAAGGGTATACAGAGCTCTGGCAAGGTAAGAATCGTAAATAATATTTTTGATGATTTTTTATTCATTGTGATAATACTAAAAAATTAAAAATATTTATTCACATTTTATAATGAATGGTAATTATTAGGTGGTGTATTTTACATCAATGTTTCCATATCTCGTTTTGACCATATTTTTCATAAGAGGCATAACACTGAAAGGAGCTGGTGCTGGCTTAGCACACATGTACACACCAAAGGTTGAAAAGTTACTGGATCCAACGGTTTGGTTAGACGCAGCTACACAAGTGTTTTATTCATTTGGTTTGGCATTTGGATCATTAATTGCATTTGGCAGTTACAATACACCCAAAAATAACTGTGTTCGTGATGTGCTACTGGTTTCATTTTGTAATGCATTTACTGCAATTTATGCCAGTGTTGTTATATTCTCAATATTAGGATTTAAGGCAACGGTAGATTCGGAACGATGCATAGATAAGTAAATATATATATTGTAAAATTGCAATTTATAAAGCTTTTATTAAATTTTATAAATAATTTTAGAAACAAAGAGATATTATTCGATCATAATTTAACAACAGTACTTAATATGACCGACGAAGCGTATAAAAAAATATTAGGTCAAGCATTCGAAAATTTCACAACAAATGAGACAAATATATGGGGACTTTCACCAAATTGTAGTCTGTCTAAACAATTAGGAGAAGCTGCTGAAGGAACTGGGCTTGCATTTATTGTTTTTACGCAAGCTATTTGTTCACTACCAGGAGCACCATTTTGGGCTGTACTATTTTTTACAATGTTACTTTCGTTGGGATTGGGCTCACAAATTGGCATTTTAGAAGGAATGCTGTGTACATTATTTGATATTGATATATTTAAACGATTACGCAAACAATATGTAACTGGTATGTAATTATATTCATTAAGTTTAAATGGAGCAAAAGAATACAAATTCAAATATTTTCTTCATTTTCAATATTTACAAATAGCGGTCGTTTGTGTGTCTTGTTTCTTCATTGGACTTATATTCTGTACTGGAGCTGGTGAATATTGGATTAAAATGTTTGATTCATTTGCTGGTACAATTGGTCTTGTTGTTATTGCACTTATGGAAATGCTTTCAGTCATTTATGTCTATGGACATGAAAAGTAAATCTTAAACTTTCTTACTGTGTTTCAAAACATGAACTATCACTTTTATTTAAAAAAAAAAAAAAAATTATAGATTCACGGAAGACATTTATCAAATGACTGGTTATCGACCTGGAATATATTGGCAATGGACTTGGAGATATATTGGACCCGTTATTATGTTTTGTATTCTAATATCATCAATTATTTGTATGGTCTATAAAAATCCTACATATAATGCTTACAATAAAGAAGAGGTAAGATTCGTGAATATGTAAGAATTACATTTTGTAACTCAATAAAACTTCTCATTTTTTTTTTTTTTTTTTTAAATATATCGCGTTTAGTCAAAAACAGTTGAAACTCCATATCCTGGTTGGGTTATGGCAATAGCCATATCAATGATAGTAGCTGGAATTTTACCGATGCCAATCGTATATCTATTACGACGCTTCCAAATTCTTAAAGTGGATCTTGACATTCATCAAGGTTCAATACGTAGAAATGAAACAACTGCTTCCACCAAACAAATGATGGATGAAGATGATGTAAGTAGTTTATTTATTTTGTTTATTGTTATTTTAATGTGCTTGCCAACCTACTTCTAATAAATAAGGCTTTAATTTATTTATTTAAGAGGGAACAATAATAAACTTACAATAAGGTTATATGTAAATAGTGTAGCAAATGTATTTAAAGTAAATCTAACTAACATTTATGAGTTTTAATTGGTTGTAAAGTTTCAAACGGGGTGCCAGGTGTCAACAATTTATTGAATAATTAAGATCAAATGAAAATAAATTTAACAAATTCTTAGATTTAAAGTTAAATTAAAAAAAATATTAATAATTGAAATACTTATCTTGACGGTTCTCGACCATATAGTAAGGTTAGTGAATTAAAAACACTATCAACTGCGTTTAAGACACTCTCTTTTAATCTGTAAAGTAAATTCTTAATTTTGATTCAGTATATGGTAGGGATATTTGTACTATATTCTAGATAATAAGATAGTGACACTTTTACAGAATGCGTTCAAGGATTAAATTAGTCGAAGAGCTCATTAGATTTATAATTTAAAGATACACAATTTCCGTCTTAAAATGAACACAAAATATTAAAAATAAATATATATAAAAAAAATATTTATATAAAAAAAAAATTATTATTATATATAAGCTCATATCATTCATTTTTTTCTTTAAAAGTAACTATTGTAAAAATAATTTTTAAATACTAACATATTATTACTTTACTATAACCACAATCATGCATATATTTTATATTAACATCGAATAATATGACATAAAGATGATAAGTCCAGATTTGCCACCTGCCGAATCATTGGCTGCAACAAGATTTACTATCGGAGATTTCGATGTAAGTTTCAAATCACATTAAACCAATAAAATTATGTTTGACTTGATCATCCTAAAAAAAACTAAACTATACATTTATATTTTTTTTTTGATTCTTAATTTAATTTTCTGTTTACGGTTAAATATATCATTTCGTTATTGGTTTATTAGTTAAAATTTTATGAAAGTTTCATTCGTTTCACTGTATTTATTTATTTTTAAATAACATATTTTTCAATTTTTTTCTTTCTTTTTGGTTCTTTGAATTGATTTTATGCAAAAAAAAAAATAAAAAAAATAACGTCCTAAATTTACTAATATGATTTTCTTTTTTACTTCTCGTTTCATTCTTGATATCAAAAATTTCAACATTGGTAGATTTAATTTCTTAATTAGTGTGTTAAATCTCTAATTAATTCAATTAAATATAAATGTTCTCATCAATAATATTTCATTCATACCACCAACCGCAACCAAACCAAAATTAAATCAACTACATATAAAACCACTTCAATTCAATATAAAAACAAAACAAAAAATAAATAAAAAATTAAATTATTAAAATGCAATCAATATAATAATTTTGATGTTCCTACTCGGGATATTGAATAAATAAATGGACAAATTATCTTTTATTGAATGATATAGACGACAAATGATAATAGACGAAGCAAATCTACTAATAACAACTAACAAATAATATAGACAATACGGTAATTTAATAATTTATGAATAAACTTAATATTAAATTATTAATTGTTATGCATATAATTATGTATAAAATAGAGTTATGCAAAATAGGTTGGAATGTTTACGTAATGTATTTGTATTTATGTGTTATTTTTTTTTCTATATTAATTTTATTATAAGCGATTAATTAACTATATAGAGTTATATAACTGAAATTGTACTCGCATGTTTGATATTGATTTTTTTTTCTTTTTTTTTTAATAATAAATTACTGCATGCTGTTTATTCTATTTAAGTACATGCACAGAGTTAATTTAATTGATTTGTAAATAATTAAAAAAAAAGGTTTAATTAGATATGGAAATAAATGCACTGCCTGTTTTTATATTACACTAATAATGTCTGTCTCTGTTTTCACAATATAATCTTTAAATATGCAGACAAAAAATGGTGAAAATTGTTTTGTTTACTTAGGAAATTTAAGAGTTTTTTGTTATATCTTAAAAGGAAAAGAAACGCTTTATATGTCTTCAGACAATGCTACTATATACATTATACATACATACAGCATTAATTTAAATGCATTAATAACAATAGAAAAATCATGCAGAAAATGTTTGCTGACAACAAAATTTATCCGAAAATCATTAGTTTAAAAAAAAAAAAGTATAAAGAAATATATAAGACTGTGTTGGATAAAAGTACATGTTAGGGTAGAGCGATGTTTTTTTTTAAAAGCTGATATTTTATTTTGCATCAGTTTCCACTTGAATGGAAGATGATTTAAAAAGCAAAAGGAGAAAGTAAAGGGAAATAATTTATCTTTTTTCAATTTAAATATTAGTGAATAAGTTTACTGGTAAGAAATTTTCTCTAGATAGTAATATAAGGATTTTTGAAATGTGATTTTGTACCTTTATAAATAATTGTATTTCTGTATTCATATTACCAATGATATTACCATTTTCACAAATTAAGACGATAAAAACTAATTTATTTTAATAAGGAGACTAAATGTATCTGAGATAACAAAATCGCGCCACCTTATGTGTATGTATCTCATATTTCTAATTTCAAATAATTCTTGCTTAATAATAACCAAATTTTTGTTTAATATTTATGCTTACTTAAAACGTTTAAATGTACATAAATATATAGTCAATAACAATTTACTTCACGTGACTTGATTTTACGCTATGCTTCTATATAAATACTTCATGGTTACTTCAATAATATCTAAATTATAACGTCACTTGAAGTTATTCTGACTTAAAATCAACGTAGTTTAAGAAATCGTAAAGTACTGAAAGTAATTTTTGAAGTTATACGGGAAATCGTAACGAATTCTTAAAGTAAATCCATATGTTAAGTTTTGCTGTACTTCAAATACTTTACGATTTTTAACGTAAACTTAGAGTAAGTAATTCCAATTTTGAATTTTTGATTTACTGTAAGTACTTTATGATTTCTTGAACTACTTTAATTTTACGTCAGAATAATTTTAAATTACGACACAATACATTTACAAGTAGCCAATAACGTTATTTTTTTAGGCTTATTTGGTCATATTGAGAAGGGCAAATTTCGATTACAAATATTTTGTGCTCATTCTTGTGAGCAAAAAATAAATTAAAATTGACAAATGTCTTAGTCAAATTTCTATATATTTCTGAAAACGAATAATGATGATTTTCTTGTTTTTTCTTTTTAAGCAAATTAGTGCACTTAATTTTTACTAGAAATTTCTGTTTTAAAATCGGTGTAGAATTATTTCAAAAAAAAAAAAAAAACTATTGAGTATCTGGGTAATTTGTATTCAATAGTTTATTTTTTTTCAATTAGGGAACGTTCGTAAACCACGTAATTCTAAAAATGACATAATTTTATGCCCCCCTCACCCCGGTTGTAACATCTTGAAGCAATTCAGCAAAAAAATTGTGTAAAACTTGCGCATGACTAAACTTGTATCGTTACAACTTAATTTGTATGAAAAACTATCTTTTTTTGAGTTTCATTAAAGAAAATAAATATTTCCAATTGCGTTTATGTTTTGAAAAATTTATAAATTAAATTTTTATCAATTCTGAACATTATAAAAATACTCTTTAATGCAAGCATGCTTTGCGCGTGGCCTTATCTTGTAGGTATTGCACCATGAGATAAATGCACAATAATTAAAAAAAAGGTTACGTGACCAAATAATTAACACCCCTCCCCCATAAATATTTTTGAAACAAATTGAAGCATTTTCCGATACTCCCCCCTCCGTCAGAAGGTTACGTGGTTTACGAACGTTCCCTTAGTCGCAATTTTTATTCTTTCATTTAATTTACTTGCAAATTTGTTTACGTAGTAGTTTTTACTAGGAAATGAAAATTACACAAAATATGCATTTAAAAAAAAAAAACTATTTTATAATAATTTTTAATTTACGAAAATTTCTATTTCAGGAAGATTTTGATGATGATTATAGTGGCCCAGCACTTGGTGGACAAGTTAGTATGCGTAGTGATACCGACGATGAAGATGATGATGAAGATGGGCCACCAATGATGGGCAATTTACATTCAATGCGCAACCACTTATCAGTGCCCAGTAAAAAACCGTTCAGTACATAGAAACTGCATAGATTTTTAACTAATTTTAAGGATTATTTAAAAAAAATAAAGTTGAAAAACATACAACCCCAGAAAGAAATAATAATAAAAAATTTACTTTAACTATATGTAATTAATCTGACACATAAACCAAAATCATAACAAAACATAAGAAAATATTGATGATGAAACATACAATGTAATTAAATTATATATTATAAATAATTCTACATAAGTAAGTAAATTTAAGTGCTAACTACTAGTGCCAGAAAGAATTATTTAATTTTAAGATTAATAATTAAGATAAAAATTAAAATTAAAGGAAGAAAAATGTAATAAATAATAAGAAGTGATGATTTTAGTATGTAAGAACAATAATTTAAAATTATTGTATGGTCGTTGTTGTCATCGTGTAAATCGTTTAATTTTTGTTTGATTATAATTTTATGATCTGTTCAAAATTCAAAATTTTATTTAAAATTTATTGAATTTCCAATGATTTTAAAGAAACAAATAATTAATTGGTAATTTTTAAAAATGTATTTTAGTCAATAAAACAAAAATAGACAAAAATTTGGTCATAGTTTTTAGAAAGCAAAATCAATTATTGGCTTTATCATAGAAGGTATTATAGATTATAAATTATTTATGTCCAATTAAAAACCTTACGTACATATAAAGTTTGTCGCGAGACTTTAGTCTGTTAGGTATATTTTTCTCTCCGTTTCTCTCTAACAATAATGTTTCTACAGTCAGGCACGTACATTCTCAGATGTTTTTTATTGAAATGTGTATATGTTGTTTATAACATTAAAACACTTTTAAGCTAATATAGCCTCAGCTATTACCGTCGTTTTTATACTACATATATACATATTTCGTATCAAGAGTATATACATATTTAGACCATTTCTACTTTAATTTATAATTGCAAGTAGCTGGTGTCCGGTTACAGTCTATGTTTATACTAAATATTAATATTAATCCAGTTCTTATAGTATCTATTCAATTATTATTTTAGAAATGAAATATTTTTCATTATTATTACGATGATTTAGATATAAAATGTAGAAATGTATAAATGTTAAAGCTTAGTACGCTAGAATAGCGTGCCTTTTATGAAAGGCATAAAAGTAATCCATGTACGAGTAATAGCATTGAAGTAATCGTTTAAATAATTTTGGAGTTGATTAAATATTTAGTAAACTATTAGGACTTGAAAAATATGTCTCTAATTTTTCCAAAATTAAGTATATTATCCCGGTGAAGGCTATATCAAAAACTATTTTTTTTAAATATTTAATCAAGAAAATTATGAACGAAAAATAATTGTTTGCTATCTAGAACTTTACGGTTTTGTCTTGAAAATTATAGTCCATTATATTAAGAGAAAAAAATATATGTTATGTCGTATGAATATTAGATTTGAGAATAGTTATTAAATAAATAAAGCAAAAATATCGAAATAATGCAAAAATTATGCTGACCGGTCTATACAGTGAACATCTCAATTATCTCAAACTCAATAAATAAAATAGCTTATATCAATTATTTTCCATTGTAATGTGACACAAATTACTATAACCAAAATCAAATTCAATAAATTTGTAAAATAACTAAAATTACAATTAAGTAATTGTACCTATTAAACATTCAGCCAAATGTTAATTTAAAAGAGAAAATAAAATAAAAATCAACTTAAAATAAATCCAACCTTAGACTTTTTAGAGAAGTTATAGACTGAAAAGGCGAATTATGTAAGAGGCATGCATAATATTGGAAAGAAACAAATATAATGTAAGAAAATCATAAATCGCAGTTAAGTAATTGAAATATCGGCAGCCATTTGTTCAAATGAAACTACATGTACGTGTCAAGACAATACCCTACAAAATTACCTATCTATATATTTTAGGAAATATATATCTTTTGAACTTTTAGTGTTTTCGCAAAGTATAAAATTAAAATGTTTCTATTTAATTTTGGGTCGCCATTTAAATGATCACCTAAAATTAAAAATTAAAAACACCATCGAAAATATAAAAACTTTTTTTCGACGATCAATTTTTCTATTTCAAGTGGTACTTCCGTTTTTTGAGGCAATCGAATAATAATAATATCGATTGCTTCACATCAAAAACCTTTTATATTCTTATAATCACATTTATTTATTTATTAAATTATTTATCTCATTATTTTGTTAAATGTATTTTATTGATGGTGCAGAATATAATTCATTCAATATTAATTAAAAATTAAACTTTTAGCTGTTTATTTATTTTTATATTCCTATCCGTGTGGTGCTCTCAGAAAAAAAAAAGAATTCATCGTTTTCGTTTTAAAGAAATTATGTAAAATGTATTAAATCTTTAGTAAATAAAAAAGTAAATAATTTTAAAATGTGGTACAATTTAGACGTTAAAAGAAACTAAAATATAATTATTTATATAATATTATTTAGGTACTTAAGAACTTATACTTACTTATAAAAATGAAATTTAGTATCGATATGTTTAAAAAAAAAAATGATGACCGATTTCTATACCATAAATGTAAATTTAGTGCAATGCAAAATGAAACAATAAAAGATAGATATTTTACTAGCGAACAAATAAAATCATTATGTAATACGATAAATATTTTTATTCCAATTGCATCGCATAATATATCGATCACACATATTATCGAAATAGAAATAAACCTATATGTTTATAAGACTAATAACTCAAAATAAATTGTTATTTTATGTTAAATTAATTGTATAAAACACAATTGTTGTATGTTGTTATTTTATGATACCAAAACGCTATCGGTTTATTGAAAAGGCCTATGTAATTCGGGCACACACAGTTTCTGTTTTAAAATGTATAATTCGAAAATGCATTTGAAACTACTGTAATCTAAATCTATTTGTTTTACTATATTTAAAAAAAAAAAACAAAAAACTACCATACAGCTTCACGTAAAAAAGAAATCTGAATTTCCATTTTTTCAACATATATTAATTTCATTTTACTTTTAGTATATGTTATTGGTTTTGCTAGGATTCTTATATACATTTCGATTAGCATCGCATAGTTGTAACAATGATACTTTTTTCTAATTTGTGATCGATATATGTTTTATATTGAAAATTTTCTAAAAGAAGAAAACTGATCGTTATTGCATTTTCACAAAGACTACTTCACTTTATTTAACAAAATTAATATAAATTTCGATTAGCACTAAAAATAATTATATAATCAGAGATCAAAATATACTTATTCAACTACTACATAAGTATAATTAATATAAAATGAAAAAAAAACACACACTAACTTATATTTCAATGTGATTGTTGATTGATGTTAATTGATTAAATTTAAGAGTAGATTATAGGTTGATAATAAAATAAATTATAATCGCAAAATAAAAAAAAGAAAAACATGAAAATTAATTTGAAATGCTATGAAAAATTAAAAATGTATCCAATTATTCATTCCGACACTGTCGAGTAAATTACTCTAAATAATTTAATGTCGACGGACAGATTTTTAATTATTTATACATTTTCAAATATACCATAAGCGATATAAAATAAGAACAAATAAAAAACATACTTAAACAAATTATTAGAACGCTTAAAACCAAAATTAAAAATTTAAAACTATATTTATATTATATATAAAATTAAATGTTTTTCTGATTAACAGGAAAATCTTTAAATAAAATAATATAACTTATATTTAATGAAAAAAAATATCTCTTTAAAACAAGAAAACAAAAATTAATTTATTCGTGAATTAGAATTATGCTTAGTGTATATTTAGGAATACAAAAAAAAAAAACACAAAAATTAAAAAAAAAAAAAAAATCGAAATAAAATATGTATCTAAAAAAAAATCAATTATAAATTATTAACTATACAGTTTGTTAATTTGTTTAGATTTATCATAATAAACGCAATATAAATAAAGAAAATACACAGTAGAAGGGACACAATTCTTATAATATTTTACCGTATTATATGCCATGTGAAATATATTTTGCAAATCAATTAATATTAGAAATATTTCAGAATCATAACTTTAGGGTGATAAAGTTTAGCGCGAAAATGTTGTTCTTTCCAGAATGTTTTTATTGTCAATTGAATTGTATACAAAACTATCTAATTTCGTTATTTATTGCGCTAACTTGAATTGATTTAAAGTCGAAGCTACAGAAGGAATCTACATAAAAATACATGTCGATGACCTAATGTGAATAGGGCCTATCTACATTTTAGTGCTAAGCGATTTTGATCCTTATTACATAGTGCATAGAGGTGACAAAATCGCTTGCCATGAAAATACAGACTATTCACATTAAACCGTCGATATAATAACAACTTTTTCATTGAGTCAATATTAACATCGTAGCTATAATTAATTAATGAAGCGCTATTCAAATAAACAAACAAACAAAATTATAATACCATAGAATTGTCTTCAAAAACACTTTAAATTTTTTAGATACATTATGATTAAATATTTAAATTATAAGCTAATAATAACTTAAGAGGTAAAAAAAAAAAAAACCAAAAATAAAAACATAAAAGTTGAAAAAAGAAAAATACGATGAATATTAAACATTGTGATGCTAATATTACTTAGGAAGATTTTATTTTAGTTTTAATTGTTTCATCGAAATAAAAAAATTAAAATATATATAAATATTGAGAACCTTATATATAAATATGAAATATTGATTGTATTTAATTATTTTACAGTAGATTATAGTTACACAAATAATGGACTAAATATGATTTTTAAACAAAGTTAATATTTTGAGCAAAATCAATGTCGCCATTTATTTATTTGGATTTATTAATTTGGTCGGTTAGATAATCGATGGAAGGCTCTCAAAGAAAGAAAAAAAAAACACCATTTCATTTAATATAAAATTTGCGAAAGTATTTAAACTAAACTTATTTTAATTAATTTATTATTCACAACATTGATTTATTCATGTAATTAAATATTGATCAAATAATCGTATAATGTACTTCGTTCAGAAAGTAAAATAAGAATATTTCTCGACTCCAGTTTCTTGTAAATAAAAAAAAGGAAAACTGATAAAAATTAAAATAAATTAATAGATTTCTCGACTGATGTATATCAGATAAAAATAAATGTCTTTTAGCCCGTTCTGTGACTTTAGGCCGCCCTACGAACGATCAGTTAAAAATATTTTTTTTGCTATTTTTCTGTTTTGAGTACTTACGAAGTCTTGAAAAGTTTCAATTGAAACCACCTTTCCATACATTCTTTTCATTTCAAGTTTTCTTTATCTACTGAGGATGGTACGAACAATCGATATTACCAACTCAATAAGCGATATACGAAAAATTCAAAAAGCTACATTCAAATTAAGGTCATGTTATTTAGAACAATTAGTTTGTTCTGTGATTTGGCTCCGTCATTTTGTAAAAGTATATGGATTTGTGCACTTTCAGTTTCTGGTGATAATATTCGAATTTTTCAAACAAATTAAAATAATAATTTTATTTGCCTATAATTATCAATTTTTTTCCATTTTTATTGAAACTTTTAAAATTTTAAAATTTTATGAAATTTTGGAACACTGTTGCATTTACATCTAAATAAAATTTTAAAGCATAGCGAAATAATAAAATTTATAAAGTAAATTAATATAGCGTATTCAGAGACAATTAAAATTGGATTGTTAGTTTTTTGACATTACGATCTAATTTTAAATTAAATGAATTTCTAAATTATACTAAAGAACTTAATAAATAAAATAATGGCTGAAAATTTAATTTATTTAGATAATGAAAACCAAATATATGTGTTTTGTATTTAGCCATAATTTGTTCCCAATTGCGCTCATATAGTTTTATCTAATTAGACATTATATGATCACTTTATTGTACGCTAATCTATGCAAAATAAGAAGATCAAAAAAATTATCTGTATCCAAGACTGCAGATATGTAAAAATACAAAAAAAAAATTGATGAAATTTTGCCGCCCTGCGTAGTTTTTTTGATCCTAGAAACGGGCCCGTTTCTAAGCGAAGATTTTCTGATCGATTACAGTCTATTTTACTCTCTAACTTCGTCCAAGGTCTTTCGGTAAATTTCTATTTTAAATTTTTACTTTTTAATTAATTAATTTTCAATAGTTTCGAGCATTAAGTGCTTAAAATAATTAAACAAATGGTGCAAACAAGAACAAAGAAAAAGTTCTTTAGAGATAAATAAGCATTTTCATAAAATTTATAATCTTCATAAATTGAAAAGTCTGAACAGATTATGTAAAAGTTTCAAGGTTAAACTTAAGCAACTTACTTTTTATAAACAACCAAATACAAAACATTTCTTCCAAATACTTTTTACAGAGCATTTCATTAAAAACTATGAAAAGTATAGATACACTAGATAGAACTTGACAGAATTATACAGATAATGAAAATATTAATTAATGACTTTTTCATTACTTACGTGAACATTTTTTGACTGGTTCACTTTTTCCTAACTTTCTTGACCTCGTAAATATCTTGCGTTAACCGACATCAAAGCAGGTAACACTCGGTTTGACGTCTATGGATCTAAATAGTCCATTATTAATTCTATTCATATTATGTACATATAGTATGGTTCATTTCATAGGTCTTCCTATATGTTTTCTTATATGTATTTATTACTGCCGACCTAGATAAGAATTATTACGAATTGACAGAAATGTATAAGTAGAGGTACATTTAAAAAAAAGATGCTTTAACCTTCAAATCCAACATATTCTTTAAACATTTTTAAATGTTCAAACACTGCCATTAATTATTTTAATAATTTGTAAATGGCCATAGCAAATTCGAAGAGTATTAATTTTACTCTCTTATGAAATTTAAGTTATATTTTAATTGTATTCAATGTTAAGTTTTAAAATATATATTCACCTCCGTGTTGACCTTGGAATAAGTTAAGAACAAATTAAATATAAATAATGTTGATTAATGTCTTTTCAAGTACACATTTAAAGCTCTTCTAATCTATAAAAAAAAATTATTGTCGTCATACTCCCTTCAATGGTCTTCTTTTTTTCTTCATTTTTTTGTTGTAAAACCCGAGATTTATTACTTTTTAACTGGTATCAATAAGTTTAATCAATTTTTCCATTTCATTTATTCCAGCAAAATGAATTATTAACTATTTTAGGGCCGGTTTATCAATTTTCGATTTAACTATCGGTTAAACATAAAAATGTCCATCCATCGATTAATTAACCTAGAACACTCGTATTGAATTTGAAATGTATTGAATTTTTTAACCAGAGGTTAAACTAACATTAGAATAAATAGCAATTTTATGTTTAGCCGTTAGTTTCATAAAAAAAAAAAATGGATAAACCGGCCCTTACTAGAAATAATTCGTCCAGTGTAAATAGCGTATTAAAAGCTAATTAAATATTATTTAATTCAGATTTTCTATTTCGGCCAAATTAAAAATTAAGTAAATAAATAAATTATTTCCCGAGTAATATTTACATGACTATGAAAAATTACATATTAAATACAATTACTTTTCCATTTTCTAATTTCATTAAATTTATTTAAAATTTATTAAAAACAAAATATATTATACTTAATCTATTTCAAAAAAAAACATTTTTATTTTTATTTATTTTAAAATGGAAAATGTAACGAAAAGAAGGAATGACAATTTTATATTTATTGACCTTTAGAATGAAACTAAAGCAATTATTTATAGTTAATTTAAAAAAAAAAAAAGTTAGAAAAAAAAATGCTCATGTTAGTGTTTAAGCTTTATTTAAAACCAATAAAAAAAAAGTTTTTTGTGAAAAAAAAAATCAATTTAATTTTAACTACAAAATAAACACAACTATTTTTTTTTCTTTTTTCTTTTTGTTTCAAATGTTCAGTATTTTCAAAATAATATGCTTTCTGGTGTGATGGCAAATAAACATAAAACATAAATTATTTTAAATATTTTCTCAATAACATTATTTATTTCTATAAAATTTCTTAAGAAAAGATACAGGTTGAATGTATTTATCATAATAAAATTTCAGATAACTTGATGAAAAGAGAATATTTAAAACTATAAGAGAAATTTACTAGAAGGAATTATTTCTCTATTTTTGAAAAAATAAATAAATAAATAAAATAGTAAGCGACTTACGTTGTTTAAGTAATGAATGTAAAGAATAAAATAATATTTAAAAAAAAAAAGAAACATATTTTTATACTTGACACAAAGACAAAAAAAAACTCTACGCACCTAAACCAGAGAAATTAAAGGAAAATATTTTTTTTGTATTTTTTTTTATTTTATGATTTTTGTATCTCTCTTAATTGAAATAAAGACAATACCGACATTTTCAATTTGATAATTATTAAATATGTGTACCTATTAGATTATTTTTATTTCGTTATCTTGTTATCTTTTAAATAATAATAATTTAAACAAAATAAATTAATATAAAAAAAACACTTGATACTATTATAAAGAAGAAAAAGAAAAATGTAAACGAAAAGAAAGTAATGAAGAAAAAAAAATATCTATTTTAGGAAAAATATGTTCTTTTAAAATGCTTTGGAATGCCAAACAATAGAAAATATATCATTTTTTTTCCAGTATTTTTTTTTGTGTCCGCGTTCAATAAATAAACAAATAAAAAACATCTCTTTATTTTATATAATAAAAGCATTCAATGAAACAATACAAATATTTGGTTTTATTTTTCAAATTTATAATTTTTCTAACCTAAACCCCAACCATTTCCTCCCATACACAATTTATCTTCACTTTTCCTAACATGTTCGTTGATCGTCTATTGGTGAGAAAAGATAAAAAATAAAGTAGTTTAACAATTTATTGACAGCTTGTTTTATCAACAAGTAGAACAGTAGCGTAAAATTCGAAAAGTATAACACATAAGTTGCTAGTAAGACCAATTTTTCAACCAATTTTGATATGAATATATAAGAACTTCAATTAGGAATTTGTGTGTGGTGTGAATTTCAGATACAGACTTTTCAAAGTTAGAAAGATACTAATAATCAGCAGAAGAAACCGAGTTATTAAGAGGACATCATTTTATTTAGAAATTTAAAAAAAGACAATTTTATCCATCAATCAATAATTTATGCCTAATATAATAGGGGCGATTGTTTTTTTAAATTATATTCCTAATCATACAAATAATATAAATTCATTAGAAATTAGATAATACAATAAACAATATAATTTAAATTTGCATATGTTTCCAATCGAAATAAAACAATTAAATTTCGAGATATAATTTTAGTTTTATTATAAAATAAAAAATTATAATTAATAAAAATTATTAAGAAAAAAAGGACATGTTTTTACATTTACAAGCTTAACTTAAAGTAACTTAAGTATAATTTTTTCTTTTATTATTAAATCCTTATTCCATATCATACGTAAGTAATTATCAATATATACTGTACACAATAATTAATAATAATTAATCCATTCGATTTGGATATATTTTTTTAATTAAATTTATTTATTTTTAAATTTGATGCGTTCATATTGAATTAATAACTATTGATTTAATTTAAATATTAGTCGTAGCATTTAAATTGAAAAAATGCTCTCTGTTTGTTCTTAACCGAAATACGAAAAAGGAAATTTATGCAAATGCATTATATATACGTTCAAGCTTTAATCCAATGTAAAAGAGAATTTAAAATATTCCGCCGATCTAGAACTGGTCCTTTAACAGCAAATGTATGTTCAAATTTTTCTATCAACTGTTACTGTACATATTATGGACAATGTACATATATATATTAGAAATAAAAAACTTATTACCGAAACCGAAGATATTGTTAATTTAATATCCGATATGATAACGAAACGAAAATGAAAGTGAAACGAACAAAAAAGTTAATGACAGGATGTCAGCTGTTCCAATACTACTTTTACCGCCACAACAATAAAAAACAAACTGTGGAATATACCGGCTACCGCCCAAAAAAAAATAAGAATAAAAAGGGGGTAAAATTTTTTACGTCTTTTTGTATATCGACCATCAAAATCCACCCTCTCAATCCTGAGATCCAGAAAAAAAAATGTACGAAACATATAAAAACAAATAGAGTAAGATATAAAACAATATTAAACAATTCATCAACTGCAACACCCCGGTTTTCATCATTCGCGTTTTTTGATCAATCAAAATCAACGATCCGCGACGATTTTATTTTTATAACTCCATCTCTCTCTACCGGCGGCAATATGGCATTTTTATCAATATACATTTTTAGATTTAGTAATAACGATGGTTACTAAATGGAATATTTATATAATTTAGTTACACTATGTCTTCACTATCTGATTTTTTGTCGGTCCATTAAGTAATTGGAAATAAATCGATTTTGCCTCAAGCACAATGAACGTATCGCATTACAATATGTTACTAGAGCAAATTAGGGTACCTTCATTTGGTAAGCATGAAAACGACAAAACACTTATTCGAGTAACAGAAACAATATCAACTAACTTATGGTTGATATTTTAATTATCTAATTAATTTATTGTCAATTACGTACTTGACTAAACCACCAGCAATTGGATACAGAAAACGTAGATTTTCTAGTAGTTACATACGGTTTTCATTACCATAATTAAATTCTTATATGGATAGAATTTCTGTTCACATTTCGGCATTGTTGACGCTTAGAAAACCAATTAGGATAGTAATTTTGGAATATTCCCTCCCTACGAATGTTCGTAAGTAATTAGTCTTTGTTCCCAAACTGGTCACATAATATATTATTTATTCAATTTTTTTGTTCTTTCAAATATAATACTTAATCTTATATTAGATTATTCATTTTTCATTTATTTAATTTTAACCTTATTCCATAAGAAATCACAGCATGTTCAATAATACTTAAGTAATTATCAATATATACTGTACAAGTGTACACATTAATTATTATAAAAATTATCATTATTCCATTCGAATTGGATACACTTTTTAATTAAATTTATTTATTTTTAATTTGATGCGCTCATATTGAATTAATAATTATTAATTTAATTTAAATATTAGTCGTAGCATTGTAAGCATATTTTAAATTTTAAAAAATGCTCTGTGTTTGTTCTTAACCGAAATACGAAATTAAAGCAAATTTATACAAATGCATTAAAGATATAAGTTAAAGCTATAATCCAATGTGAAAGAAAATTTAAACCAGTCCATCGATCAAGAACATGCATAAATGAATAACCAAGCTCTTGTTGTTCCATTGGTCCTTCAAACATAACACCCAAATATGCTAAATGCATAACAGCCAATATTCCAAATGTAACATTAAATGTAAATACATACAGATTATCCCATTTATACTTATGAGTACAATTTCCTTTTGCACATGGATGTGCCATTACACAAGCATTAAAAATGTCCGCTATTTTTCCACGTAATGTAAATTCTCCATATGTTCCGAGGCCAAGTGTCAACAATACAGCTGCCAATTGAATGTTAATACCATGTAGCAATGACGAAATGATGTATGTTGATAAAATTGCTATAAATATTCCACGTGGCTTGATTTGCTGGAAGATGTCTTAAAGAGAGCAAATAATATATTATTTAAAATCTATACCAATCTATATACATAATTTGCATATGGTATATCTTTAAAAATTAATTACATGATTTTAACCAATAATGCATTGAAAGATTCCAATAAACGACAACATCTACCATCGAACGGGGAAACTCCATAATCCATGGTTTTGTAATTTGATATCCAAAAATTGGTTTCGTCTTATTATTTCTTGTTGTACCAAATCCTGACATTAGCATTGTACATTGTGACAAAAAACATATAAAATAATGACTGCAACGATATGATAAAGCCACTTTGTATGCACCACCCCATCTAAATTTATTAATTAAAAAAATATTTATATGTATTCATATTATTGAAATTCTTGTTAATACAATATACTTACTTAAAATTAAAATCAGGAATAAAAGAGGTTACCAAACAATTTGATGCAACAAGAAATACTATTGCTAAAATAGCATTTAAAATAATTTGAAAAACCCATTTGATTGTCTAAGTAATAAATAAATAATAAAAACATTATTTATTTGTCATTCCCAAAAACTATCAAATATATACAAATATATTTACCCATTTCGGTCTGTGATAAATCTGTATATAATCACTGTATGATGACCATGGACCAATAACAACATTTCCTGGACATAAAATATATCCCCAAAATTCAAGAAAATCTGGTGGCTTTCTAATTGTATTTCTATCAATATCAAATCCAATTGAAATGATTTTCATTGCAGCAATCATTTGTGTGCCACGCATTCGATGCCATGTTGAAACATCTGTATCTAATATCTCACTAAAATATATTTAAATATGATATGATAAAAATTGAAATCAAAAATAAACTATAGGGTAACGAAAATGAGACAAACCCAATCGTTAATGATGTTAAACAGAAGAAAGTTAATGTTATTCCATAAAATTTTAAATTCATGGATGTAATTGTAATAAATAATAAGTGCGTTATAGCCGTAAACCCTAAACTATATAATGAATCCAGACCCAATGTAAAATATAGAAGTCCCAAGCCACACATTATTGATAAAAGATGTTGAAATTTACGAGGAATATCAACTATAGAAACAACAATAAAAATATTAATTTTAATTCATATTTGATTCTGTAAGAGATTATAATTCAAAACTACTTACTAGACTGTGAAGTGGCTCGAAATGCAATATTCCACATAACAAACGTTGCAATATACTGCATTATTTGTACAATTGATGGATGCATACAGGTTTCCCATACCTCTGATACATCTGGTATGGGTGCATCAAAATAATGAACATCCTCAAATTTATATTGAGCACCCCCATCGTAATAATCCATTTTGATATTTATTAGAAACTAATGGGTAGTATTTTATGATGTGGTTTTTGTACATAAATGCAAAATTTGTTCGATGAGCGGAATATAAATTATAAGAAATAAAAATCAATCTTAGGTCACCATGAATTTGGATAGTTTACAAACATTTTTCTAATTCTAACCATACAACATTTTTTTTTTGCCGGTTTAAATTTTTGACACAATCTGTTAAATGGTGAAGTGCGTTTAATGGCATTGATCGTGTAGACGTTAACTTTTTTTTTAAATATATTTTTTGTTTTAAAATAAGCTAAAAATAATTGAATGAAATTAATGGTTATATTTAAAAATTTTAAGTTTATTAGTTATATATTTACTTACGCTGAATAAAATGCTAACTAAAAAGCTTCACATTATGGTGTACGGTAAATTTACAGGAATTAATTACAAAATAATTAACTTAAGGCCCTTAACTCACCTACGACGCTAGCGTGAGAATTTATCATCTCCTAAACGGTTACTCGTATATAGATATTAGCGTGGATTAATTATTTTAAAACCTTGTCGTAAAAGGAAACCTTGGGGTTAAAAAAAAACTATTAGATTAAGTTTTAGTAGAACTAATTTTCTATCGTACATAGCAGGGATCGCAGAAATACTTTTGTTTTGTATTTGAAATACAAATACAAATTACATTTGAAAATGGCAGGAAAATACAAAATACAAATTACAAATTACATTTCAAAAAATTGTATTTCAAATGCAAAATACATTTTGTTAAAATACTTTCCGCTTTACATATTTTTTTAAATGAAAAGTATTTTAAATTAGAAAATATAAACTACCGTATTTTCAATTACAATTCAATTCAATTTAATAGAAAAGAACATTGAAATTACAATAATAAATACATGTAAATGAAAAGAGTCACTCTACTGGAGCTTATGATGGCAGTATTGAATTACATTTTAAAACATGAAACATTGTTTAACAAAAATTTGAAATAGATGTTTTATGAAGAGAATTAGAACTGCTTACAAAACTTAATGTTCTAGGGCGGTTATCCTACATTAGTTCGTATCGTCTAACTTATGTTCTAACCGTGATATGAGGGTGAGTGATATGGTCGCTGTTGCATCTCACTCACACTCATATCTATTATCACGGTTAGAACATAAGTTAGCCGATACGAACTAATGTGGGATAACCGCCTAAAGACAATCGTAAGATGTTTTTCAAAAAAATATTTATAATACACGTATCAACATATTTAAAAATTCTTTGGCAATGAATTCCAGTCATGTTTTAATTTCATAGTATGAATGTAGTTTCGATGACACCCGAATGAAAATGAATGCTATAGAAAAGTATAGAAATTGAATACTATTCTGTACTATTCAATCCTGTTTTAATACTTTTATACTCAATTCAATACTAAATGAAAAATCCTTTGTCGAAATTAGCAATAAATAGTATTGAAATCCAATACTATTTTAATACTAAAACCGATTTTTATTTTCATACGGGCATCAATTTTGGCCAACATAAAAATTTTGAAAAATCATAGGCGCTATTAAAATTCGTTTTGGAACTTATGTTTCTATGAGATAAATGTTTAAAATTAATGAATAGACCAGATTCTAGGGTGGCCTCTTAATTTTTTTTTTCGGGGTGGTCTATAATACTTAGAATTACTATTAAATAGGACTAATGTAATGCAGAGGCATACAATTATACATATGTATCTCTGATTTTGGTCTTAAATTCTACTTAATGGGAAGATATATAATAAAACAAGAAAGACTATTAAAATTGGATTCGTATCCAATTTATTTATATGCACTACATGTAAGTTGAACGGGTCTGGTCTCCACTCGGTCACTTTAAAACATAGTATCCACCTATTAATTTCTGAGAAAAATAAAAAATAACAAAAAAATGGCCTTTGGCCTTTGCCCATGACCTTTGACCCTTTAGGATCAAGCTCAGTTTCGGTCACTCTGCAACATAGTGTTATTATTATTCTTGTCCACCCGTTAATTCCTGAGAAAACTAAATAAAACAAAAAATTTGACCTTGAGCATGACGTTTGACCTTTTGTGGTCAAGATCAGTTTCAGACATTCTAAAACATAGCATAAGTTTTGTCCCGATTGATACATTAGTTTCTGAGAAAAAGGGCATTTGACCTTTAACCTTTGTCCATGACCTTTGACCTTTGACCATTCACCATGGTCTTTGATTTTTTTTTAGTTGAGATCACATTCAGTTGCTCTACAACATAGTATAAGTTTTATCTCCATCCGTTCACTAGTTCCCGAGATCAAGGGGGGACAGACAAAAAAAAATCAAATCTATGATGTAGTATGCCACTGTCACAGTTACTACTGACAGTTACATGTAGTGCATAATAATTAGAGAATTCAAATTGGTAATAATATTGTATCGCATTTGAATCAGTTTTAGTTATTTACTATATTGTTATGAAGCTTGAATGATGCACGCTATTTCAATACAATGATGTTAACTACAAATTAATTGTAATAAAAATAATTAATAATGATATTATAAAAAGCTGCATAAAATCGATCTTGAAACTTTATTCGCATTTTTTCACAATCATAAAAATATTGTTTATTTATATTATATTTTTAGTTTTAATATATTTTTTCCTTTTTTTCCCACTGTGGTGAAAAAATCAAACTTTGATTTGGCAAATTGTCATCTTATTTATTGTTGTTTCACTGCTAGATCTACGGCACACCATGCTATTCATCACCATTTGGGAGCGGTTAAATAAACCTATTTTCTCTGTTCCTTCGCAAGATTTCCTGATTGATGAGTGACTACTGTGCTTTCCACTTCCTTTCATGAAAAAAAATTAAAACTTTTGGTTTTTGGCACAAAATATTCCTTGCTAAAAAGACGCAATTACTTTTTTTTGCATTGTTGCAGTTAGACGTTTAGAATTATAGCAGCTTGCAGCAATGTAGATAATATATCATTATTATCTTAAAAATGTATGATTTTGAGATACGTGAATTTGAAATTTTCAAAGAGTACCTGTAAATCAGCTATTAATTCATACTGGCAAATAACGATATATTATGAAACTACGATACTATAATAGAAATAGAATATAGATAGAAGGACATTATAACAGTTTCTCAGTACAAAATATCGTATGCGAGCTGATTTGA
>JAABKK020057447.1:0-10728 GCA_011634745.2 Catotricha subobsoleta
ATTAAAGTAGCCATGAAGTATTTATAAAGTAGCATAACGTAAAAGAAAGTCACGTAAAGTAAATTTTTACCCGGGACTTTGACAACTAAATTAATATCATTGTCTATTCAAAAATTATTTACTGAGATTTTAAAATAATTAAATTAGTTATAAAGATTTAATAAGTTTTTAAAAGCTATGTTTAAGACGAAAACTTTGGTGTAGATATGAGTAGAAATTTTTAAAATTATATTGAAGGTGTTTGGAGATGTCTTTTTTTATTATATTGTGAACTGTGGAAGAAGATCATATTAATCTATTTCTTTGCAGGAAAAACGACAAACATTTCTCGCTAAATTATTTTCATATTCAAAAATGTCAAACTCTTGTTAAATAGTTCAGATTCAGATATTGGAACATTTTTTGGATATATATATATCAAAGTAATCCTCTAAAATATAAATATTAACACCAAAAATATAGAAAACAGAGTCATATATTAACAAAAAGTCGTATTTTGCCACAAAAAAATATTTATTTGTTAAATAATTTCTAGAATTTATTTAATGTGATTGTATGCAGTTCAACATAATGAAATAGAAACTATTATTTTATTTATATTTGTAAATATGCAATATGTTAACCGTATTTCAAAATAATAAAAATTGGTCAGTTATTTCGCTCAAACCACATTCGTTAACCCGGATTATCTCCCTAGTGTGTCCGTAGCATAATAGCAGGTATATTTTATATATATGATTGGTTTGATCAGTTCTATGATTTGCTAACTCAATCACTCTTAGTGTTTTAGTCAGTGTTGATTTAGGCTAATCTATCATCTAAAATTTAGGATTAGTTGTCACCATCTTTTGATCTTAATTTAACATTTATATTTTATTGGTAAATTAAGCAACATTGCTATGGATAGAGTAAGCAGATCGAACTCAAAACAATCATATTTTTAAGAGAATAAAATTTTACATCTCTTGTTGGTCGATGATCCATATTATACGTATTACTAAATCCAGAGGAAAAAAAACTTGTGTGAAAATTAATATTCCTTGCAAAAGTGAAGGAGCTTTTAGAATTATATGTTCAGAGTACATAGCCCTGCTACATTTTTTGGCATATTAGATCCTTAAAAACTCAATTCCGAGGAGAATGATGAGTAAATTCTTAAAATATGCTGCTTTAGATAAGTTATTACAAGCTTAGATGTCCATGTTGGGATAGAGTCGGAACAACCTTGTGTTAAAAAAAATGTTAATCTACCTCAATTGCAGACAAAATACAATTTTTAAACAGCGCTGTCTATACTCTGTATGTCTGAAAAGAAAAATATGTCTTTTTTAACTTTTAGAATGCAAAATTTTAATCTCTTCAAAATGTATAGATTGTGGCTCTAATTCTTACACTAAATCCAAGGACAATGAAAAAAATGGTAATGTTTGGATCTCACGAACCAAAACAGTAACGATTCGAAACCAAAATTTATATATTTTCAATCTATAATAATCTATTTTAATAATCTATATAATCTATACTGAGTGGTTGATGATCAATATGCGGATACACAATCTTGACATAAGGAAATTGAAACAATTTTTTTTGTAAAATTTTGTTTAAATAGATTTAATAACTATAGTAAAATATAGTCAACCAATTGTTTGGCAGCTTGTTTTTATTAACTTTACACGAAAACGTTTATTTATATTTACAATGTATAAGAAATAAGAAAATTGTTATAGCAAAACAATATAATAGAAATAAGCAGAAAAGAAATATTGTCTAACTGTCTGTTTTAATTATTATTTAGCACACTTTACAGTTATTTATACATAATTTAGTTTGTTTTGCTTTTTCAATGTTTTCGTCATTATTGAATAAATCCTTGTGCTTGAATTTAGTTCTCTACATTTAAGCCGTCAAACATTTAAAAGGAAAATATGTAAATTTATATAATATTTACAATTAAGTATAAATTTAAACATATATATACATTTAAAAGCTAAACTATTAGAGATTAATGGAAATTAAATTTACACCGCAACAGCCACGACATTTAATTTCCAATTAGATTTAGATCATTGGCTTTTGTTGGTAGATACTAATGTCAGTGCATAGATAGATATGGATCGTATTCAGTCGTACACTTATATATATCATTATAAATTAAAATTAAACTAAATCATTGGCTTTGGTAAGTATGGTATAGTCAATAGATGTATTAAAGGTGACAAAGCCTTGAGTTTGCTATAAACAAATGGATAAATTATATAGAAACACATTCACACATTCTAATTTAAAGATTAGTTAGTCTAATTATATTATTATATTATAATATAATTATATTATTATTGCCAAGGATTAATTGTATATACCTTGGTGATGTTACGTAATGCTATTATAATGATTGTGTAACAAGTTGTTATTTTAGTTGGTTGTAACTTAATATCCGATTATAAATAATTGCTAGATGGTTAATTTTTGGTTAATAAATATTCTAAAAACGAAATTTTCCATTCAACTATGCAATTAATTGTATGTATATGGAATTTTATATATGGGGTATAAAAATATGACCGTACTGTACAATAAAATTCGATATTTTTTAATGCCTTTTTTTGTGAAATTCATTTCAATTATAATTTTCAAATATAATTTTTTTTGGAAACCTTTATAATCTTTCTACTTTTAATATTTTAAATTTTAAATCTAATTTTATGGTTATTTCTTCTTTCTCAATCTTAGAATTGTGAAAAATATTTAAATAAGTTTAAGAAACTTAAAGATCTACCAACTTATACTTTATAAAATAATATTAATTTTTTTTTCGCCCACAATCTCATATAAATATTTCACGATCGCATTACAGCATACAGAGATTTATATTACATTTATTATATAAAATTCTGAGTGGATACCAACCTATAACAATTTTCAACCCTTGAAAAGTAATTACCAGAAGTCTTTTGTATAATTCTCTGTTTGAATGGGCATGAACCCGTAACTGTGCTGAAGCAATAAAATGGAAAATAAAATGGAACATAATATGCAATAACGTTTAAAATAAATTCTTTTCAATGAGTTTTATTTTCGAAGCTTTTGCAGTGTGTAGTTCTGATGTTATTGCTACAGTTAGTGATGGTAATTTTGCTTCCTGTTGCCAAACGCATATAATATATTAATTTAATAATAGGTATAAATTTACATTTACCTACTAGAATTACTAGATACTTAACTAAATAATATAAAGATAATATAATATAAAATATGTACACGATGAAACAAAGCTCATGGCTCTTGGATAGTGACCAAAAAGTACAATATATGAAATTCAAATAATAAAATAAAGAAAATTTCTTTTGTGTTAGCTGTTCTGCGACTATATTGATGGTACAAGTATAAATGTTTAGCCAAAAGATATCGTATTCTATATACTATATAGTATGTATGCACTATCAACTCTGTTATATTATCATACTGGTGTCGACACTCAGTGAAAAAAAATTAAATTAAAAAAAATCTATCTTCACTAAAATAGTGCTAATGTGATTAATTAATGACTGCTAGAATAAATAAATAATTACTATTGTTAAAGAGATTTAAATTTTGTTTTCTTTTAGAACTTTGAATAACCAGGAGAATGGGGGTGGGGTTTAGAATGACAAAATTCATAAATGAAATTATTATTTTTTTTCTATCATTTATATTAAAGTTTATGGTTTTCTACAGAAATCTCACCAATTTTTCATATATAATCTATAATATCATAGAATTTTCTGAGTGAAGACAAAAGTATACATTTGGAAGATGTAATAAGTATAGAAATATGTAGAAAGTTGTGTAACATACGTATTACGTATAGAAAATAATTATATAAATATATATTGCTAGTGAATGGAAGAAGCGAGAACCCCTTTTTGGACATTTGTTTCAATTAAGGGCCGTCCCGTGTTATATTCTATATATACAGTAAAGTCACTACTACTATACTACTTACTACTATAATCTATAACAGTACAAAACCGAATCTAAGTATGTACCTATCGTGTATGTGTTTGTAGATGTTGGTAAAATAATATGGTGTATGGTGTGGTATAGTACCTACTTAGATTTCATATAAACCATTCCAATATTAAACATCATGTGGTGGTATTGTATATTTGATATAAATATATGCAGAGAAAACATTTTGTTCATATAAAAGCCACAGGAAACTATTCACTAGGGAGATTATTTTATATAATATAGTAATGAAATGGAATGGTATGTACCAGTTCTTCGTGCTTATACCTAGATTTTCTATTCATTTAGTTTATGTGAAACCAAAACCATAAGCATATACATTAGACAACTGTAACTGTATGTACACATAGTATGTAATTTTGTGCAAACTTTTACAAAAGATTTTCTTTTCCTAGAGAATCTAGAATATGTACATTAACATTTAGTATATTTTAAATATAACGACGTTCAGAGAACATTTAGAAAAGGTTTAACCTTTAAGATTTCGCATTGGCTAAAATTTGATTAATATAAATATCTTTTCGTAAATTGTACACACAAATTAGCTTGGCTATACTTAAAATATATTTTATCAACTCCATTAGTTAGAATAAAATTTAAAATAAATATGATCATGTCTGTGCATATTCTATTATTTTAATGTTATTATATACATACTTATTACTTACATATCATATCTATTTAGAAGTGGAATAAAAATAGATAAAATATTTAAATTTTATTTGAATTAATATTTTTATCTGGATATCAATTGGCATAAATATTCATGTAGAGTATATTTTTTTCTTTTATTAGAAATCTAAGATATCCGACTGCTTAAAAGTTTTATTGGACAACGAATACCTCAAGGTAAAAAAATTCCTGATATTCGTCAATTTTTTGTTTTCTTTGAATCCTCCTATATTTATTTTGGTGCTATTTTTAATTTCTTAATTCGTATAAAAGCTTCAAAAAAATCAGGGCATGTTAAATAATTAAATATCATCGAATTAACTAAAGGAAAATTTGCATTTTGCTACAAAACCAAATAATTTTAATTATCCAATATTTATCTTCATGCTTTTTTTTTTTTTGGTTTCTTATTTATAAGCTAATTCTGATTCTCTTTTCAAATATTTTAACTTTCAGAGTTGATATAATTTACTGTTATTTATTTTATGAGTAAGTATCAAAAAATAAGAATCATTTATTTATAGAAAATATACTCTGAATGTCTATAATGAATCTTATAACATATACGCGCACGTTTTTTTAGGGTTTAGGTTTGTAAATTTGAAAAAGTAAGACAGGGTAATGTTTTAGTCAAAAAAATATACTATTTTCGCAAATAAGCCATGATAGGATCCGCACTGTATGTAAATCGTATTTTAGAAATCAAGTTAGTTTGAAACTTAAAAAAGGCACTATTTTCAGCTCAAAAACTGAAAAAGACAAATTTTTAAATTGGGAAGAGTGACCCCACATCCAACCCGCCCCTTTCCCCGTGTACATGTATGGTGTATACGTATAACTAAAGAACTTGAATAAAAAGTGTGATGCAAATTTTGCTTTTAAATGAATTTGAAAACTTTTAAAGGGGATCGACTATAAAATACTTTTGGTGTTTGTAAAGAATCATTAGACATCGTCATGTTTAATTAAACTGCGACGACTATAAGCAAACTAAAGCACAGAAGAAAAAAAAAGAGTTAATTAAGATTCCACAATTATAAATAACATTTATTGACTATGAAGATGTATAAGTAAAATATCTTCCTTTCAAAGAAACATTTATTTACTTAATAAATCATTTGAAACTTTTCAGACTGTCCTCTCTACAAGATGTATCTAAGAAGAAATTTTTTTTTTTTTTTATTTTCAATATATTTGTATAAATGTATAAATTTAGTTGGGGAAAAAAGTTCGCCTATTCGCTGTTGATTAAATATTTTTCACAAAAATATAATGCCAATAAGTTTTCTTTCAATATGCACAATTAATCATCATACAATTCTATATAGTACTTATTTCGTGAATCTGCGTCATATTAGAGTCTGTCCTCTTCAGGAGCGGATTAGCTCAAGAATAAAACCTCCAATTTATTTGTATGAATTTTAATTAAAAGCGCCGACAAATATCATAAAAATAATTTAGTTTTTGATCTCTTGGCATACTTTGGTTGGTATAAAGAAATATTTCATCTTCCACAAGTTATTTTTATTTTAATGAGATAAAAATCCTCATCATCAGTAAAACTTTCCACTTAATAGTTTTTTCCTTATTAAATCTGACAATATTTATGCTTATTGACATAAGTGTAAAGTCTCCTCCTATCAATTTTTTTTCTTTAAAATCTACTAAAGCTATAATGTTATAACAGGTGAAAAAAAATCATTCCATATGATGAATATGTTTTGTAATGTAAACATTTAAAATATTTACCTTATTTTATGCAATATATAAGTAAAAAAAGTTAAAATAAATTAAATCTTTACCTGTATAACTGTATTACACGGGTGCCTTATATGGCCGGTCTATCGCTGATCGTCTTTCCCATACAAAAATAAAAAGATAAATTTGTACATTCTTCCAAAAAATTCGTGTACCAGCACGCATATAAATGGACAAAATCCACATTGCAATCTATTAATAAAGAGATTTAACAATGAACAAATGAAACAGGTTCATTACTATGACTATAGAGATTTTCTATATGACATCGTAACCGTAGGGATATGAAATTTATTTGTCGGTCACATAATTGCTTTCTATAATTTTGCTATTTTCACACCATATTATCAGTATATATTTATATATACCGCTCATTACTGTATGCTAAGGTAAAACCGATGTATATAATAAAAGAAAATATCTCATAATATGTTCTCTTTCCATATTCGACTCTCGCTACCAAAGCACAGCACCCCAAAAATTATGAACATACAGTAACACAAAAGATTTATGATATCCGAAAAGTTAATCCCACACAATTGTGTGTCACATTTATTACAACCAACAAAACCCCTAATTGAGGAAAGTAGCTAGCCAACATTATGTAGGTATATAAAATCATGCTGGCTGAACATCATCAGCAGAGCTAAGACTATAGAGGACTCTATATTGTATCCAAACATAGAACAGCAGTTCAGCTAGTGTTTCTATATTATTATTTTATATATATGCAATATGAGATAGGTACCTCTCTAGTTTTGCCTAAAGCAGCACATAGCTACTTCTGCTACTGCTGCTACATTATTTTATTATTATTTGTTATATTGTATAACTGAAAGTCTATGCGAATGATGATAGTAGGTAGCGCTAAGTTTGAAAACATGTATAGTATGTTATGCTGTTGATATAAATCCAACGACAATAATAATAAAACCGAAAGCCATTTTACTTTAGCCATTTTTATATTGTGTTATGTTCGTATGTTGTATATCTGTGTGTCCGTACAAATTAAGCTAAATGAACTCACACTGAGATTTTTATGGTTTTGTTTTACGTCTTTAATTTAGTTGTTATACCTACTTGTTAGGTATGTATTTTATTTATGTAATTATATAATTTTATTAGACGCCACATAAAACATTTTCCTTGCAATGGTCCTACAAATATATTAGTTACAAATACAAATACAATTCTTAGTAAACACAAAAATATAGTCATTTCAGTCCGATTGCAATTAAAAAGACTTTTATGTACGTAAAACAAATTCATAAAATTAAATAAAAAAAAAAATTAGAGCAGCAGGGAAAAAAATAAGTACATAGTACTCCACATTAATTAAATTAATTAATAAAGAATATATACTGAAATGAGTTAAAAAATGAACTGAATAAATAGTTCCATTATTTCATAGAATAAAATTTAATTTTGAAACTTCAAATTATTTTTTTAACATTTATAAACGAGGTAATTTTTTATTCAAATATTTTTAAATAAATTTGGAAAAGCAATATAAGAATTAGTTATTAAAAACTATTTAAGTGGCAGCTTTCTAAAAGTTTTTTTTTATTGAACATAATTACAATTTACAAACAACTTCTCAGAAAATCCATACATACATATCGTTTAAATATCCTATTTTATACAAAACAAGCATATATTTTATATATAGTTTTGTTGTTGTTAATATAAGAAAAGTTTACGATGGTGAAATGGCAGAAAAAAATGCCTTTAATAGGCACCAGATGTCGTTTCTAATTTAATTTCCGTTTTTCTCATTCAAAAAGTATGAAAAGCCATAATCAGCAACCGAACAAACGAACGACGAGAATTATGATAGAAAATGTAAAAAGAAAAAAAGTTTTTTTTTTCTTTTCAATCACATTTACTCTCTTCTCGTCCGTAGCCCAGCTGCCATAAACCATAATAATATTATACAAAGAAAGGAAATTTCTTATTCTACCAATTTTACTATGAAAATTAAATTGCAGTAAGTTTTTTTTCTATTTATATTCAATTATAAATAAATACAATAAATACAATAATCACACAAAATATAAACCGTTCAAATTTCTACATTATATTGCTGTAATAATGAATTATATTGATAATAGGAATCTACTGTTTGTCGTCCATATACAACTTCCACACAAACTGAAAATACAACTTTTAATGAATATGACCATTTAAATAAATAAAAAAACGAAGAAAAAACCAAATGAAAGAAAAATAAACGTAAAATTTACATAATGACATCAGTGGAAAGATTGAATATTATTCGCAATTTCGACAACCACCAGTGAAAACATTTTATTGAATAGAATTTATAATTTGCCAAAAAAAAAATGGATAGAAAAACACATAAAAGAAGTAAATTTGTGCAGCTTGTTGCTTTCAATATTATATCAGAAATTCTATTGCCTTCCGTTTGTTGCCTTCTCCATCTTTCCTTTTTTGTTCCACTTACATATTATATTTCGTAAACCAATTAAAAGTTTATATAAAAATATACTTTTCCGAGACAAAACTTATATTTTCAGTACCACCTCATCTACTACTGCTATACAAATAGAAGCAATTTACCGTATATTTATATTTTATAGCATACAAAACTTTTTCTTGAAGCCAAACAACGAAAAAAAAAAAATATGATGTTTTTAAGTAAACTTAAGATACAAAATTATGGGTTTTTGTATTTCGTACGTGTTCTCTAAACTTTTGCCAAGTTGGAAATGGGTGTGTATTATGTATGTGCCATTTCGCGGGCAATCTGGAAGAAATGTCGATATTATATAAAATAGAAGATGGGTTGTAATATAATATACGGTACACAACAACAGTATCAAAAAGAACCTGCAAATCTTTTTATAAATATTTCATATTTAAAAATATTAGTAACCTTTTAAATAAACTTGTATAAACCTTTTTAAGTATTAGAAAAAGTTAAATTTGCAATGTCTATTGGAATTGGTTTCTTTTAAATTATGCGACCGGTTTTAATATTACTTGCACGAATTATAAGAATTACTCTCTGCTATCTTATTAAAAGGGAAAAAAAAGAAAATAGAAAGCTCGATATTAGGCCTATCCGAAATTTAATGCTCAAATGCGTATTTGAAATGCGCATTTGAAACACACTTTTCAAATGCTGTCCGAAATGCAAATTTTTATGAATAGAAAAACAATTCAAATCACACTAATAGCTTTTTTTAAATGACTTTACTTTTTTCACATATCAACTAGATAGAAAACCTCACAAACGACTAAAAAATTAATTGAACTATTTTTTTGATTTAAATTTGAGGTTATCTATTGCTAAATGTGCATTTGATAATACTGCAATAGTGCTAGCGAGCAACATTTGCAAATACGCATTTGAAATTGTGCATTTCGGACGCGCAGTATCTGAACTCGTTCTAAAAATGCGCGTAATTTGCTAATTGCGCATGAAAAATGAGCTTTCGGATAGGCCTATTATTTGAAACGGTTTGTTTTCTGTGCTGGTTAAGAATTTTTTAAATATTAACCATTTTCTCGATTCCCTATAATATTAGATGATCGCCTGAAATACTAAATTTGATCACCTCTAAAATATGAAAATATGGTAAACGGAAAATAGGCATATATTGACCCCCTTTAATATGAAATTAAATTTACCCACTAAAATATTAAAATGATCGACAAGTGTGAAACGAAGTGTATTTATTTATGACCTCACTTGCGATCGATCTTCGTAAATCAGTGCGAATAGCGAATTAGGTTGAGATTTCAAAGATTAATTGACCAAGTGTTTACTATGTTATGCGTAATTATGTCATTTACAAATTATAATTAAATGTTAAATCATAATTTTTTTTTTTAATTTCTATATCATTTATTCAGTTTTGGTGTTACAGTTGGTAATAACAAATTAAATATTTTTATGTGTTCCAATCTAGTGATTTTTTTTTGCAGTATTATGATATTTAATTAAAGTATGCTTTAATATATTTTAGTGTTTGAATTTGCATTATTGTTTTTTAATCAAGAATTGAAAGGAAAAAGATAAGTAAAAACCTTTATGTATTATGTTAATTCCCAATTGTTTTATTAAAATTTATATAGATTTTATATATATCGAGGGCTTAGCGGCAAACACACGTAACTATCAATTTTGACGAAAATGACATAATGATGCAAAAATATTCAGAATTCAGTTTTACATCGTGTAGCGAAAAGTTTTGTAAAAAAAAAAAAATTTCCACCATTCAAATTTCCAATTTAAAGGTTTTTTTTCCTATTTTTCACAAAATT
>JAABKK020057448.1:0-10727 GCA_011634745.2 Catotricha subobsoleta
ACTAAAAATTCATTCCCCATTCTGGTAGCTAGATCGTGGCGGCAACGTTGCCATCACGTGATTTTATTCAATATAATTACTTTAAAATTTCCAAATCTGGTGGCGGCAACGTAACCATTACCAATAATGTTCCTTGGGTATGTTTTCTGATTTCACGGAAAACCATACTGAATCCATACTAAATCCATAATGAAATAAGTATTGGTTTTAGTATATGGATTGACTCCATTTTCGTTGGTATGGTTTTAGTCTAATTTCCAGTAGGGTTACACCTACATTTGTAATGATAATAATTTCAGGTAATGTTCATTATTATCAATTTTGTTAGTAACGTGCAATGCCTGCATATTTACATCTTCATTTTGTAAATAACTATTTTATATATAATTTTAAAGAATTGATAAATAACTTTGATAAACAACACATATAGTCACTGTCAGTCATGAAACAATTATAGTACTACATATAATTATGTATTAGAAAAAAAAAAAAATATTACCTGAACAAAATTACGAGTAAGTGCAGGAAATAAATATTCTATTCATTAATTTTCAATCGCAACATATTTTTTTTAAAGAATTTTGAATAACGATAAATAAATTCCATAAATTTATAGATAAGAAAATATTGAAAGTTCACTCATACCCTTTTACTGATTTACAAACAGAAAAAAAAAACAAATACTGATAATTTGACATCCTTGAAAAAAAAAAAAAGTAGGTACATAGTTCGGCTTTTATACAAATATAATTAAATTTACTAAATTGCCACTTGTAAAATCAATGAATAGTAAATATGACTCTTGTAATAAATATTTGAAGTGGATAATTGCAGAATAAAGTAAATGTTATCCTAATTTGTATAATCAACAATTTGAAATATTTTTTTTAAAAAGAAAATCGCCGATATACAAATTGCTCATAACAAAATCATTTTTTTTTTTAATTATAAATCAATAGAATTTGACTTTTATTTCTGTTAATTCAGTACCCGCAAACCGCAAACAAATAATACAAAATAATATACAAAAATTGAACATAGATATTAATTTCACGAAAACAGATCTATTTCAATGTAAATTTGAATATGGATCTTATGTCGGCGAGATTATTTAAATATTGAATTCACAGTTGACACTTTTATGAACATAACCAATTTGATTAAATCTATAATTTGTGATAGATTTTATTTTGACAGTGAATTAAAAAAAAGAAAAACCTTTAAAATACTTGGTTCAATCATTTCATTATTATTATTTACCACTTAGAAACACACCTTTATTTTATTGATAAATTAGATGTACGATAAAAATGAATAAATGCTATCCGATATCCAATATTATAATATTTTATTCGTTAAATTTGTATGCAGTATGATTTTATTGATCTCGGTAATTTGGCTTGTTGTTGGATACTCTTAAATAATGTGAATTTAATATTTTACATAGAATATTTTGATATTATTTTAAATTTATAAATTATAACTAACTTTCGGTCTTATTTATTATAATGCATAATATTCTAAATTATGAAATTGAGTTTTCAATGTATATTACGATTACCAGCACCAGACGATATGCATCGAATACTTAACTTATAAAACTAAACAAACATTTTTATAATATTTTTTTTTTTTGTCTTTTTGTTTGTTTTTAGTATTAAATTTAATTGAAGGTTGAGTTCTAATTCATTTCAGTAAATATACTTGAAATTAGTGCAACATTGTGATTTAAAATAATTATGTAAAAATGTGCAATCATTTTAATTATATGAAGATTTCAATTAGTTTAAAAATGATAATTATAAAAGAAAAAAAAAAGCTAAAATAGAAAATGGAACTATTAAATTAAAATTAAATTAAACTTATTCAATACTAAAAAACGAGAAAGTCGTATTACAAGTGAAGGTGACAAAATACACTGAAAATTAAAAAATTGCCATTATTGAAAATGCATACGATTCGATCTTTTACGGAAACATCAATCTGGTCAATACATATTGGTGAACATTTTTTTTTTCTTTTTTGCATGGTTTCAAAGCAATATTTTATTATTTTTTATTTTTTTTAATGAGATAAAAAGAAATATTGCGTCCACATATATAATTAAATCAAATTATCTTTTCGCCTAAACAATAAATAATAAAGTATATTAAGCTGATATGATCATAGATTCATAACAAAGTATATTTTGTTAGCGACCTTCGTAATGTTTATCTGTATCTATATCCTGTGTATGTATTTTAAATAAACTCTTATTTACTTGAAGATCATAAATATTAGACCATTTTTATATCAAACTATTGAGCTAAGGATGTCCTGGGCTTGAAGTACTTTTAACTCAATTCCATTAGTACAATACCGTAAATTATAGAAATAAATATCTTAACAATAATTATTCTACACAATAATATATTTGCACTCAGACCAATGTAATAACTAATAATATCGATTTGGACAAAAGTAAATTAATAAAATTGACCTACTTCATTGCGGTGATAAATAATCTTTTATAGATACGTAATTTATGTGAATTCAATATTGCATACATTATAAATAATAAATAAAAGAATGAATAGAATAGAAGTGAAACCGCTCATAAAACTAATTTAAATATAGTAATAAATTTAAATAATAAAAGATGAAAAGTTTACCTAAATTGGTAAACTTTGGTTAAGTACTCCATTGTTTGTGATACAAACAAAAACCCGTCAACAACCCATTGATTTATGTACCCAAAAATCTTATCGCTTCATTTAAAAAAAAAAAAAAACAAATTCAGCTAACATAAATTATTTGTACAAAAATATCTCTTAAATAAAAAACAAATAAAAATTGTTTTGTTAAATTATTTATTTAAATTATTCTATTTTCCTATTTTTTTCTTTTTTTGAATGATTGTAAATGTAGATAACAACGAATTGATAAGAACTTGATGAGTTAATTATTACCCTGTTACAAATGCAATGTAATATCCACAAAATCTATACAAGTTTTTCTGTAGAATTAAAATCATTGTGGAATTTGAAATAATTTTGTTAAAATGTATTTTATTTTTTATATGTTTTAATTGCAAAAAATGATTGTGTACCTTAATTGTCTAAGAGTGTTTCTAATGAATTCATTTTACGTTTTATTTGCTTAAATTTTTTTAACAATTTAAAAAGTAACACCATTTTCGATAACTTCATTATAATCTTATCACACATAGATTCTTGGAGTTGGTAATAATATACGCTTACTATTAAATACTTTATCTCATATATTCTCTATATTTTTTTTTTTACGATATCCGTTTAATAATTATCATTATCCGGAGATACAAAATAAATGTAAAATAATGAATGTTGATTAATTTTCTAAGTTGATGTCAAATATATAAAATGTTAGAAGCCACATTTTTTCTTCTTTCGTCTTCCATTAATATTTGACATATTTATGGTTATATGACCCAAGCTTGTATGGGCTATTAAATAATAATAAAAAAATATTGATAAATAGATCCTCAATTTTCTTTATCAGTTTTACTATACCGTTGTCATCGTTGTCGTTCATGCATTGATTACTATAACGTAGATAACATTTTTGTTGTTTATTTTTTTCTACAGAGCTCTTGTATTGTTTATTATAATATGTAGTTTGTTTTTTTCTTTCTAAATATTTATTCTGAATCGGATAAACATATAAACTAAGTTTTTTTTTTTTTTTTCATTGAAATAAATAATATTTGAGATATCGTTTGTATAGTCATTTGATATTTCATAATTATAAATAAATGTACTTGCATATATAAAATTTAAAAAAAATGCTACCCTATGTAGCTTCTTTTTTTTAACAAAATTAAAATAGAGATTTCCTATTTTAGGGCTAATTTCAACTCATTTGTATATTATTTGAATTTTTGAGTTAGAAAATCACTGATATTATTGCATATTGTGATTAAATTATATCTTTAATTCTCCATGAATGAAAATACATATATTCAAATACAAATTTTATCCCTGCTGGGGCTTTATAAAAATTAATAAATATACATTATTTTTGTTAGTTGCATTTGGTCTCGTAGATTAACGTGCTTAAAGGATATTATATAACAGAGAAATCTTTGAAGTGCTTTAACCTCTAAGTGTCTGAAATTCTGAAAATGCCAATATTTAACAATTTTATAGTTATTAAATTTTGAAAACTCCTTTCTTTGATGAAATTTGAAACTGCATAACTACGAAATGCGTAGCTAACTAGGAATATCCAATACATATGTTTTTAAAAAGCATTACTTTACTCTTACTCAGACTGATAGTACAGAAATACAATTACTTGTAACAGTATAAAATTACAATGCTTATAAAATTATAACTTCGGATGCCTACAGGCTACAGCACATCGAATTCAAAATTCATTCAGTACATTAATCACCAGGAAAAATTTAACAAAACAAACAAAAAAAAAACCACGGAAAATGGTACGAAAGAAAATCGATTCACCCTAAAATACATATTTATTTAAAAATTATAAATAATTTATTTAATCTTAGTAACACGTATTATTTCTAGATATATCCTTAGATTATTCAATGAAATTCAAAATATTAAAATGTTTCTAATGTATATACGTATTAATTCTTGACTAATTATTATTATTATTCCATCAGATTCAAAGCCATTTTACGTATTAATTTCTAGAAAAAATAAAAAGATCAGATGTCTCACTGATCAAATCAATAGAATTATAATAATATATTAAAGATATTAAACAATTCAACTGTCATAAAAGCATATTATCTCTTGCTCAGCTGCATAATTAATTGTTTCTTTGATTTTATTTTGAATTTAAATTATTTTTATTTTTACTTAAAATATAAGTAATATATTTATTTATTTATTTTTATCAAGAAATTCAACTTGTTTTTAAAAGCATTTGTGAGTTCATTCAATTGCTCAAACATATATATAAAAATTAGAAAAATAAGATTAAATGTCTCACATTTTTTGTTTTTTTTTTCTTTTTTTTTAATTCCAACCAGAAATTTGCTACTAACATTTAACCTTAAATAAAACTATTTGCGATTATATTGTATTAGCGTGAGTTACTAAATATTAATTGTGAATAGAAATATTGTCCCTCTTGTTTCTGTTGTTATTAATCAAACAATGTTATCGAACCACAAATTAAACAAAACGAAATAAAAGTAAATAAATATTCGCATAACGTAATTCCATCGTTCATTTTTGATAATGGAAGCGTTAGAATAATGATTATTCATAAAAATTGAGTAAAAACAGCATGGGACCTTTTACAAAATAAAAAAGCGCGATTAAAATAATAATATGGTACACAAGTAAATTTTACTCATCGCTCATTACAATTTTTGGAGGTTTTTTTTTTGTTTTTGTGTGATTATCTGTAAATACACTCTTTATATTATTAATAATTTTAATTTTAAAATACTAAAAATAACACAAAAGATATTGTGATAGATTCTGCTGTTCTGTTGTGTGCGCGCGTGGTCATATGAATATAAAATAATAATTTTAATATATATAAAACTAGAATGAATTATGAATAGAGAAAAATAAAAGCAACAAACATTTTTTTTTTCAGTTTATTTTATTTTGATGTTATTGTTTTAATTAAACAATACGCCTCTTTTTTCTAGAAATTTCATTACTTATAAATATTTAAATTTCTATTAATCTCATAATCTGCTTTTGTCTGAATGACCTTTATTTTGTTTTGGCGAACTGTTTTTTTTTTTTTTTGTTCTTTATACAGTCACTCCATCTGAAATCGACCAAAAAACTGACACCTAAAAAAACACGTACATATTTTCTTATTTGTTTTGATCGTTGTTTTTAAACAAAGAATTTTACCAAACAAGTAGATTGAAATCTTATTAAAATGTTTTTTTTTTTGTAAACATTCCTGATCAAAATCGTTGTTCAAAAATTTATCAACTACGAATAATTTTTTTTCCTGTGATTTTTCGATTATTAAGAAAGGCTGTATCGGTGTCCGATTGTTCATTAAAGCAAATTGTGTGTTCTTTCTTCAATAAAAAGGAAGAACAAAAAAGAACTACAACAATTTTACGTACAAAAAATGTTATATGCTCGCGCATGTTTCACTAACTGTGGGTGACAATCGTGTCAATTCGTTTAATATTAAATTAATATTGCAAGTTGTATTTATAATTTGATTATCTTCACTGTAATATCAAAAAAGAAATGTATGTACAAATCCCATAATACTTGCATGACTTTGCATATTTTTATGTTTGTATATAAAAATTTGCTTGTAGATTGTAGATACATTTAAATATTAGATAGAATTTATTGTATGGTGGCATTAAATTGATTGAATTATCTGAAATATATAAATAAATAAAGGTATATGTAAGTACAATATAATTACACATAAGTTTTACGGTATATTTTATTTGAATGTTGCATAAGATACGACTGAAGACATATCAGTAGTGCAAATAGAATCCTATGATAATTCAGCTGAAAGCACATATTTTTTTTTCACATTTTTTGGGTCCGCTTAAATTGCCAAATTGTGACTGAAATTACCGCTGGAATTAATGTAGTTCTTCTAAACCAATTTTTTGGTTCACATAATTTTTTATTTTTTTTATTTTTACCATTCATATAAAAGACAAGTTAAAAAATTTCAATAAATAACAAGAAATCCCACCATTTCTTTACTCCTCTTATTTAGATAGAACACAAAGAGTTTTTTTTTTTAAATTTTAACACAAAAACATATTCATTTATTTTAATTCAATATTAAATCTATATACATAAATTATTAAGGGAAAATATTAAATAAGTAATTAATAACTAATCGCATGGTGGAAACAAATATCTGATTCTACAGAACATATTAAAGCGGTTAACGGAAAGCACATTTTTCATCGGTGTCTGACGTTTTCTATACATTCGTTTAACAGTGGATGCACTCTGTTTTCTTTTAAAATTATCACGCGTTCCAGCTATTATATTTTGTGAAAAATCTGAAACTGATTTTGAAGAAATTTAATAATTAGAAGATTTTATTCATTAGTTTTTAAATTTAATTTAATTTTTAGTATAATTATTTTATTACCTTCCGCTAAAGGGAATGATTCTAAATTGGGATTATTCTCGTTCTCTACTCTAATTGAAACTGTTTCTTTTTCCCAATTTTTCGTTAAATTGGGAATGTTCTCGTTCTGTACTCTGACTGAAACTGTTTCTGTTTTCCTATTTTTCGTTTCAGGGACATTAACAGCTTCATCATCACAAATATGATTATATCCGCTGTCATATCTTAACGTGCTTGGTGATATCCATTTTAGGCGTTCTGCATTAATTAGTAATCGTATTTTGAATCGCATCACATGAGCTTTAACCTTATTCCAATCAACACATAATAGAATTTGTGTTCCATTTCGTCGTACAAAATGTAAAAGTTTAAATGTCAAACATATATCAAATATTGTAAGTCCAGTTTCATCCGATATAGATTTTAGTATAATTGGTTGGAGTTTGTGCTTGAATAAATAATCTAAAATTGTTGATTTCCAATACGAATGATAGGAAATACGTCCCAAATTAGACAACGGTTTTTCTGGTGTGCCTGTTTGACCTTCCGTACGGCTCAACAAATAACTGAAATCAATTAAAAATCTACCAAAACCTTGAAATTGGTATTGTGGCATTATTACGATACACGAAATATTAAATTCTTCGGGTGGATTTTTGGCTTTTGAAAAATAACCAACAAAATGGCATCCCTGAGAATCATTTTTGGTCAAGATATAAAATAAAAATAATTTAATGTCACATGGCATAATTTTTTGCTTCAAATACAAATTGGCTAACAAACACAAATTTTCACAATAGAATCTGCTTACTTCTCCATTAACTTCAAACACTGATATCTCATTTTTATCACAGCGATATATTTCATTGCCAGGTGGATGCCGTAAGCTACACTTAATTTGATGACGATTAAATTGGAGTGTACTTTTGAAATACAACAAACAGAATTCACAAATAAATAGTTTTGACAAACTGAAAAAAAAAAAAAAATGGAATGTGTAAACCAGAGAACACAGCAAGCTTATTGTCGAAAATACATCTATTTTTAACTTCACGGAAATTTGGACAATAATATTGTCGAAAATTGCACAATAAACTTGCTAGTATGGTCTCAGCTTAAAACAAAATTTAAAACAAAAAACAATAAAAATATTAATAAATACCATGCATATTCCTCGATGTATGAACTTGAGAACCAGGTTTCAATTTCCCATTTCCCTAATTGTATAACAGGAGGAAAACAATGTTGAACATTTTCTGTTTCTGTAGCTTTCGCAAATTTTAATTGATTTTTTTTAAATAAATCGACATCATTTTGCTTGATTCTCTTTGGCACATTTTCCATAATTATCAAAAAAATTATGGAATAATTAAAAAAACAATAAATGAAAGCTGTCATTACACAATTTTTTCAGCGATATGAAATATATTTTTCTTCAATATTCCAAGATAACCAAAAATATGTGGCGCAGACTCTAAATCAGAATGTCATGCATAATTAAAATTAGTTTTAATTTCCTAATGCTATATCGATAGACGAACATGATATTCTAGATTAATGAATGTAGATTAACCCCTATTCACTCCCAAAAAAAAGTCCTTAATCCGTTCCGAGTGGATCAAATTGACCTTTCGCGTTTTTTGTCAAAACGCGTCCTCAATAAGAAAAAACCACCAATATCAAATGTGATCTATTTTTGACGATGAACATTTACCCCTCCCAAACGACCCCCTCCAATGCCCCTATAAAAAGTTATATTGTTTTTGTTTTTGTTGTTTTTTGAATTTACGGACAAAATCAAAATAAACGCATTTAATTCTCTTCATTTTTATTATGTATGTAAGTATATATTATTGAACAAATGAATGTTATTATTATATTTTGAAAGTTAATGTTCAGTAAAATGCCATAATGCAATTTAAAAAAAAAACTAAACCAAATGCAGTATAACTTTTATAGGGGTATTGGAGGGGGCAATTTGGGGGGGGTCTAAATGTACATCGACAAAAATAGATCACATTTGATAATGGTTGTTTTTTCTTATTGAGGACGTGTTTAGACAAAAAACGAGAAAGGTCAATTTGACACACTCGGAACGGATTAAGGACTTTTTTCGTAGCGGCCATCTTGTTTAGCGGACACGAAAAAAAAAATGTTTTTAAGAGAAATTCATGATCAATCAAAATTGATCAAGAAATTCAACTTTCGTTAATCTAAATTATCTCGTTCGTCTGTTGCTACGTTTAAAAATTATATAGTTTTTAAATGTTTGAGATAATTTACATGTTTCATATTTAAGCGTTTCATTTTGATTAAATTTTGCTATTTTTATTATATTTACTCATACTCATACGTCTACCGAAATTTTACTCCCTATAATCAGAGCTGGTTCGATATCCATGAGCGGTTATCCTACATTAGTTCGCATCGAATAACTAAATTGTTCTCAAGTGAAAATTTAATGGCGAAATATGTATTTAAATGTAATTAAATAAAAATTATTATTAGACTTTCCGTTGAATTATCTAGACATAAAATCACCGATCACGCGGGTATGTTCCAACATACTTAAATTATTAACATAAAAAAAAGAAGAAAAATTGGATATTGTCTTCAGTTTTTTTACGAAAGATTCTATTTTGTGTACCGTTCTTACACATTTCAGTTTCTGCTTTTTTTGAAACTTTTGTATATAATAATTCGTAAAGAATAATTATAAAGGTGTATATTAAGTAATTACTCGTTTTGTAAATTTTTATTTAAGTTTCAATAATTAAAAACCTATATTTTCATTATAGCTATTAGTTTCTGTCTAGTATAAACCATACAGAACACCGATCCAATTAAAATTTATCAATAGTAAAGCGTACAAATTCTTGCACTTTTCCAAAATTCATTCATTGCTATTATGTAACTAAACGTATTATATTTTCATTAAAAATTATTTCAATTTAAATATTTACATATGATTCCAACACTGTTTATAAATACCGACAATCGTGCTACGATTTTGAGCAAATTTAATTTGTCAGCAGACAATTAAATTATATGATAAAGCACCAGACAAATGTAAAAATAAATACAATGCATGCAAAAAAAAAAAAACTTTGTTTAAACACGAACTCATTACAATATAGTATTATTATTTTTTTACGTATGTGCATTTTTATACATAATCAAACGATATGAACTCTTAATTAAACATAAATAGCTATAATTACAGACAAAATATATAATCCGTCATAAATTTACGGAAACAACCTTGTTGACTAAAAGCAAACAATAAACAAACGAACGCAACAAATAAAAAAAAAATATATGTACTTATATTATTTTATTTTTGTCACTTTAAAAATGATCTATTTTTGGTTATAATAATTTAGTAAATTATTGAAAAAGTGTGAGTAATTGAATTGTACGAGTTCAATAGATTTTCTTTTAAATGGTAGATTATCATGCATGCTTCTCATATCTTTCATGGTTTTAACTGAAAATTGATATTATTTCTTGTTGGTAAAGCCCAGTATTCAGTTTGCGAAATGCTTGCGAAATCCATACAAAATTTGGTTACGAAATTTCGTTAGTCGTTTTCCGCAAAAAAAATTCGTAAGTTAGTACTCAGTTTCATATTTTTGTTGCGAAAT
>JAABKK020057449.1:0-10727 GCA_011634745.2 Catotricha subobsoleta
AATCACGATTTTTTATCATTTCTATGCATCACTACAAAAATGAAGCCCTGTACCAATTTATTGGCAGCTTGTTTTTTCAATAGCAGAATCTGCTCGCTGATTAAAATATTTAATTGAAATACAAATATTCCTCGAAATATTCTAAATACTCCCTCCCGTTACTACAAGTTAGATATAGATTTTTTTTTATATATAAATAATAAAAGTGCCAAAGAAAAGGTATATATTCTAAACCACTCTGTACGTAAAAACTAATGTATGGCAATAAAAAGTAAAGTGAAACACTTTTGTTGCTTTTTATCATAAACTCCCAAACTATTTGCAATTTACAAAAAGTGTTTATATTATATTATATTCATGACAGATATAGCCATTTATTCTATTTGAATAAAAGAATGATTGTGCATAAATAAAGAAGTGCCAGACACAGGAAAAAAAACCCGAGAAAAAATTATAATAAAAAATATTGATAATAATGCTTTATTAGACCAAATCAGTATAGATATTCAACACCTAATAGAAATAGTTAATTTTTGCGTTTATTTTATGTAGATGTTCTCATTTATTTTTAATTTATGTATAAATACTTAAATATAAATATTAAGAACTAAAAACGAAAATAACATTACATATAAAAAGCGTATCTACATTTTTTTTTTGAAACGTACGTGTATTTAACGACGTTGAATATATGTATACTTTTACTTATATTCTATATTTGCGTTTGTAGAAAAAATAATAATAAATAAAAAAAAAAAAAATGTATACATAAAAATATCGCGCCTTTGTGTTGTAATGGAAAATTATGCAAATTGATCAAACATTAACGATATAAAATCGGTCGCTTATGTAAGTGGTGTTCACCACATAGCTTTCATGTATTTTAATAATGGTTCATATAAATCAACAAAATTCACCAAATAATACGTTATGATTTTAGAACCCAATATCTGAAATTTTAGTAATAGAGTGTCTCGTTTAACTTTCCAATAGGTAAGATTAAAATCGTTGATAGAGCGTGGGCATTGGTTCATGGCAAAGTAAAGAAATTAATTGCTTTTATAATATTATTTCTTTTTATTTTCAATAAACTTAAAATTTATTTAAGTTTCATTTCAATTTATAATTCTCTTGCAACAAGTACACCACGTACCTACGAAAGTTTTATAAAAAATATTTAACTTCACCTATATTGAGCATAAATCTTCATTTTTGGTAATAATTGCAAAGTGAATGTTCGATAAAGACTAATTTATCATAAATAATTGATGACATATAAGCTTTTTTTTTTTTTTTGATTTTTCGATAAAGGGAAAAAAGGGATTAAAACGTAATTTATTAACAATTGGCCCTAGCGGGGGAACACATCATCTTAATAAAAGTCAAGAAGCCTTCTGGAGCCTTTGACTAAGTGAAAATTAAAAAAAAATAAAATTATAGCATATATCCTGTTGAAAATCGGCTTATATAACATAAAATTTTATGTCATATAGTCACTCCCCTAATTATAATGATTTCAATGGAGTGAAAAAAAAAACACAATTCATTCAATAAATTCTGAGTAGCCATAAAGACATCTCTGTAACCCCTACTATATTAAAATTATGACGTACGTAAGGTTTATGTTGCATTTAAAATACTCTTATTATATTTTCTGATATTAAAAGAAGTAGAGAATCGTCGTTGATACATTTTTTTTTATTTTCTTATTTTTTTTTTTTTCTTTCCTTAATAATAATACTTTTCTAACCACATGGTTTTGAAATAAAAACATAATTGAAAACATTGTGAAATTTTTTTAATATAATTTTAATATAATGAAGGAAAAATCATTTCATTTTTGTACATTATTCAATAAATAATTCGAATATTATGAAATCGTCCTTGATGGTATGGGCGGTCTATTCAACAGAATGTGAATAATGTGAATTGTATATAAATATAAAATATTAATTTCTATAAATTTCCATACACTTTTTGTGTAAACAAAAATAATATATAACCGTATGATTCTGTATAATAATTAATTAATGTATAATCGTTTCCATTTAAAAGACGATTTTCTTAACCAAACATGACGTGCTTGTAATTATTGTGTTATTCTAACAATGTAATAATGTATTAATGTCTTATGTTTACCATAAATATTATGTTGAGTAAAAAGTTTATATGGTTTTTTTTTTTTTTTCATGTAGGTACCCATACGACGAGTTCAACAAAGTATATTTGTTATTGTATTCGTACATTTCCAAAACATTAGCCTTTAATATTTTTTGTTTTATACACCAAACATTATACCAAAAAAAAAAAATACGTGGATATTTACTTAAGTCATAGACACTGTACAGAATATTTAAGCAGAACGAAAAAAAAAGTTAAATGAAAAAAAGAAGAAAAAAAAAAACAGAAAAGAAAACGAAACACAAAAAATTACACATTTCCATTATTATAATAATAAATTTATATATTTTTAACGAATTCTACTGTCGTCGGTACGTATATTATATTATTATGTGGTTCTTAACATCTGTTTGTAAAGTTTCTATATTATGAAATGTCCATTAAGTGGTGTGGCCAGTCCTACGAGAGGCGTTACTTGATAGTACCGATACAGACCTTTTTTGTACTTTAAACAAAACGAAAAAATAATAATATATATTGTATATATATATATATTTAATGATTTATGATGGCCATAATATATTGAGAACATATATTTTGTGTACGTTTTTGCCTAAATTGAGGAACATAAGCTTTTTTCTTTTTTTTTTTTTAGAAAAACGCCAATTCAAGTTCAAAAACAAAACACAAAACGATAATTACTAAACTTCAATATTGCTGCTTTTTATTATTTAGTTTTATTCAAAGGAAGTCAATATAACCCAAATTAAGTTGAAAGGAATTTGAATTATTCAGAAAATATATTATTTCTAAGCGATAATTATCTTTTCATTTGTTCTTTTCTTTGCTGTCTATGATTTATTTATTATTCATTTTCTGTAAATAATTTACAAAAAGAAAAAAGAAAATATATTTCAGTTATTATTTGAATTTTTTTTTCATTCTTTCTTCCTATAAATTGTTCAATAGACATTTTTTAACCTTCAAAATTATAAAAAAAAATTACGCGTATTAATAATAAAAATGAAGACCAATTAAAGCGAAACGACGAAATGTTGAGTATATTTGTAATAAAAAGTTTTATTTGGTCTTGAAAAGTCAATTAAATGAAATTATTATACCAAATAAACGTAAAACGTGTATATTTTAGGGCTGCGAATAATTTATATAATAGAAAATTTAATATAAATGATGCGCGAACAGACAAAATAAAATGTCTTTTTGAAATTTAATTGAAAAGTTGAGAAACAAAAGAAAAATGTCTAAATGATTTACGAAATTTATTAAATGGTTACGTTTTGATGTAGAAAACTTACCCCACAAATCTCATTGTGCAAAAAAAAGAAGAGACCAAAAAAAAAATTAGATGAATTTTAGGAATGCCGTATCTACTTCAATTATAATATTTATAAAGGTAGAATTTCCAATGTGAAATAGAATTATTTGAAGTGGATAATAATTATATCAACTTCTTGGTTCATATTACGGTTTTAAGTATCGTATATATTATAATATTTTATAATAATAAATGGTACTTTACCGCCCTACCATCATACTATGTTTGAAACAATGAATTATTGTTCTTATAAGTATCAAATAAAATAAATAAATATAATTTTGTGTAGAAGTTTATTTATTAATGATTTTTGAGATGGAATACTTCATTTGAATTATAATTTTCTTTGAAATAATTTTACTTAATAGTTATTTAGACTTTATAGTAATATAGCGTGAATGTTTTGAAAACTATTAATTATATGGCTTATTAACAATGAATAAAATGGCTTTATATCATAGAAGAACGATTTAATGCATTCGCATCTTTTTTCTCATTTTTTTTTTTTTTTTTTTAAATCATACTAATGATTTAAATTGAATTTTCCAGTTCTTGTGTCTGATTAGACTTAGTTGGTAAACTAATACAGCAGAGATGAAAATGATTGTATTCAATTTATAATAATCGTAATTATGATTCTTTTCATCTCTACTAGACAGCAAATGTTTGTGAGATTAATCCTCCTCACTTCGCATTATAGTTTATGAAAATTCAATCACGAAGAAATTTGTACGAGATATATTCTATGGATAAAATTAAATATTTTTTTTTTAGTATTGACTGCGGCATGAAAATATATCTACTCATAAAATATGAACTTTTAACTATTGCAATTTATTATTTTATATTTTAATCTTTTAATAAATAAAAGTACCTACTTTTAATTTGTTTGATTTAATTTGTAATATTAAATATGAGTATTACGAAACCAATACTTGATTTGAAAACAAATATTATTTTTTTCTTCAAAAATGAAGTAAAATCAAACAGTGAAAAGTATTAAAATTTCTTCAAAATTTCTTCACCTGTAATTTCTACATGGGTACGAAGAGTTAAATTAAATTTATGTTTACATTACAATCAATAGTCAAATTTCGATCTTGACAGCCACATCGTGATAGCCTGTAGTGAACTTTGATTTTTATTAAAGATGAATATTTTGTCGTATTTAAAGTGGCAGAGACTATAATTTTAAATATATCCTGATTGACTTATAACATTTTCGGAGAACCTTTTTCTGTTTCAGTTTGAAGGAAGTGATGAGATAACGTTTTTATTTGCGTTTTTTTTTTTTATAGGGATTCGATCTGATCTACATTTTTACATGTGTAAAGTTTTTTCATTCTGTCATTTCAAATTAGGACAACAAAAAATCACTGAAACTCTTAAATAAGAGGGGAAACAAAAAGGAATACCAAACTGCGAATAGTTTTTTTTTGAACATTTTTATTTTCAATTTATGGGGAAAAATAAAAGTAATTTAAGCAGTTGTGATTGTTAGATTTTATTTTTCATACATCTGTTAAATAACGTTACCAAACAAACCTGAATAATGCTTTCATGTTTAAAAGCAAAAGAGTAAAATAATAAAAATTGTGAAATATCATAATGTTAAAATTTTCTTTACCGTAATATTATATCACCTGACCGTTTTAAAATTAATATTAAACAGAAAGGCTGGTTTTGCTTTTTTATATAAGTTGAAAGGAAATAACGGAAAGGAAAGAAAAAGATAAATAAATAAATAAAAATAGAAACCTGGTACCTACATATGAAGATTTTTCATTCAGCACACAGGTTCAATAAAAATGTGGACAAAGTTCTTTTTACAAGGATTTTTCTTCATAATGAGGTGAAGAACCGATGATATTTTATCTAATACAATGAAATGAATACATAAATATATTTATGAAAAAGAAAAAAAAAATTTATATGTCCACGAAATATATGTAGGTATGGCGGTATATAACATACATTGACATCCATACGTGAAATGAATATTCATTGTAAAATATACAATATATACAATATGTACAATGTACATATATAGTAAAGGAAAAAAAAAATCGTGGTAAAGTAATCATAAATAATCTTTAACGACTTGTTATAGAATGGGTATTATAACAATGACATACATATTTATGTACATTATATTATATTTCTGCTTAATTCAACAAAACCAAAGAAAAAACAATTCTTTGGTAAACATTATACTGACATACTATACGAGGACACAAAGACGCGATGTTATGTTTTGGATAAAACCGTCAAAAAAAAGCTCTAACAAACTGTGATATACACTTTTGTGTACATAGAAAATTATATATTTAGATCAAAATTTAACACAACGAAAAACACAAGGAATGTTTTCATACTTAAATTGACGGGCGGCGTGACGACAAATATTTTATAATATAAAGTAAAAGTAAGTAAAAGAGAGAGGAGTTTGTTTTGGAAATTTTAAACTTCATCAAATGTTTTGATTTTTCTTCTTTTTTTTTTTTCTTTATCATTTTTGTCCTTGTAAATAAAATTCTGATTTCATTTATGTTATAAAATATTCAGTAAGCTGAATGGGCAGATGAGGAAATGCTTGTTATGAAGAAAATAAAGTAATTTTTTTTTTTATTTTAGATAAGGTAAAAGGTATGGTTATTTAACGTAATTATATTTGTTAGCGATGTACTTAATGTAAAAGAAATATTTATAAAATAGTAATCGGAGAATAAATAGATTCAGATTCGGTGTCAATGACTATTTAAATGAAATGAAATGTAATGAAATGTAATGAAATTATACGCGCTTTCTATAAAAAATATTTTCTAGTTGAAAAATTTAATAAATTTTTTTTTTTACCTTAAAGGTTTCAAATTTTTGTGTTATTTTTCCGACACTTAATCATAATAATATTACACAAATATTCATGAAATTTTATCGTTATCTACAATTAATAAAAGTTAAGGTAAAAGCAACTATCTAATAAACACGCAATATATTTAACAATTAAAAATTATCTTTATATCGTAACACAATAATTATAACCTAATTAAACCGTGTTCACATAAAATAATACTACATAAACATGAACTATATATAATATTGTCAGCGTTGTTTTTTTTTATTTTTTTTTTGAACAACATCAGAATATTATTTTCACAATAAAGTTTCCAGAAAATTTATAATTTTCTTAATTCAATAAAATTAATTACCTAAACTATATAAATTTAATTAATAATTTTCAAATAGATATGTGATAATAAAATTATTTCATTGTCTTGATGTATTTTATCATCTTGGATTTTAATAAATTATGTCAACTATAAATTGAAAAATTGCAAAAGTTTTTTTTTGTTTTCCTCTTTAGTTGTTTGATCGAATAAATGATAGTTTTCTTTTTGTCTACTTATGTAGAAAATAAACCACTGCTGAGCTGGAACAGTCATAGAAAAACATGTATAAGAAAACTGTTGAATGAAAAGTTATTATGTCTATGCGGTTTAGCCAAAAAGGAAAAGAAAAAATATTGAGTGTTACATATATAAAATATATATACATTATTATATTATATATATTTATATACATTTATATTCATTTATTTTTAACAAAATTTGTTTTGGTATAGAACTGACGGTATAGGACCATAAATCGATCTTAATATATTTTATATATATATATACATTTGTAATAATAGTAGTTATATAATATTACGAAATAATATATGAAATGATCAAATGATATAACTACGATAGTATTTTATAATAGGTGGATGCCAAGGGATCTGTACAATGTTTAAAGATAAAAATTAAATGACTGACGTCTATAGAAAATTTTAGATGAATACAACTAAATGTGGCAAAAACTTTTATTTTTAATATTTGTTTTTTTTTTACCTTCTTGTTTTTATTTATATTTGCTATAACTACACAAAATTATTTATTTGCTGTTTAATTTCTGACCTAATTTAGGAATTAAATATTTAATTTCATAGATGTATTTATATTTATTTACGTTTTTTTTTCTTTTTTCTTTTCTATGCATTTGAATGAATGGTGTATGTGAATTGTGGAATAGTATTGCGAGAGAATGTTTTTTTTTTCATTTATTAATATTTTATTATGAGCGTAATGCACGAATATGTGAAAATTAATTATTTTTAATATATTTATATTTAAACGATTGTGGTCAGTTTTTAAATATATAAATATATATGTATGTTTATTTTGTTTATTTTATTTGAATTATTTAAATGTAATTTTCACTACATGAAAACCATTTTTATATAAATTATATAGTATATGCCTGTAGATTCCTGTGGGTGCTGTCTCTGCGCTTCGTATTCATATAATAACTAATGCATATCATTCTTTTAAGTTTATATTTTTTTTTTTTAATATAATTATTGTAATTCAATTATTCAATATACCTTTTAATAAAATAGAAATGTTTTAGCTTTTATAGCGATCCGAAATATAATACATATATGTATTGTACATACAACCGATACAGAATACATAAATAATCCAGCAAAAATAAACCGTATAATAAAAAGAAAAAGCCTTTCACAAAAAAAAAGAAGAAGAAAATCTTAAAAAAGAAAGGAGAAAAAACTAAAAAGCTTTTATCTCGCGTCGCTTTATATTTCAATCATCACCATTTTCAAAAGTATGCAGCGATTTTGAATAAAACGATTTTATATAAAGTGTCAAAATGTCGCTGAGAATTTTTTTTTTTGCCGCGATAAAAATGGTTATCATTCATTTTATATTAAGAATTTTAATATTCGACACGATTGTATATTGAGATATTTTTGTAACATTTTGTATTTTGTAAGGGATTTTTATTTTCCATTTAAGTTTAGTATAGTTGAAAAATGGCAATTTAAATGGTAGTAAGCAATAGAAAAATTTAATAAATTTGTGTGACAATGAGAATATCGTTTGCCACTTAATTACGGTCAGAAAAAATGTGTTTTTTTTTTTGAATAGTCATTATCTTTTTTCATTACTTTAAATAGAAGAATATTCAAAAAAAAAAATAGTACAAGTGTCTCATTCTTGATAATTATTTTTCACTTTTGTACCATTTCATGTAGGTTTTATCTTGATTACTGAATATGAACACCATTCTTGCGATTTTAATTTAAATTAATTCATTAATTAAATTAAAAATAATGTTTTTTAAATCATCAGTAGGTTGTTTACAGAATCGGTAAAATAATAAAAGATTCGATTAATCAGTTAAGTCTTAATGTCAATGATTTTTTAAAATGAAATACGAAGATTCCTAGAGAATCACCTCCAACTACGTTTTAATGGTACGTAAAACATTTTTAAAATGAAATAGTTGTTCGTAAAAATTGTTTGAATTGAAAAATATTCATTTACAATGACAAAAATTTGCAGTTAAGTCTTATTTTATATACCATACATTTTTTTCGGATCACTTTTCAGTTCTTACAAATATAGCATTTAGACTCTGTCAGAACTATATTTAACTTTAAACCACACAAAAGTTGAAATCACTAAATTTAATTGGTATTTAAAGTAGTTTCAGGTTGATTTCAAGTAATTACAATTTTATTTATCACTAGCGGACTGTATATTTTGAGTAGTTTTTTTTCTTTGATATATACTATTTTATAAGATTATATTTTTTGCGAGATGTAAACTTTTTAAGTTTTTAACAACTGTTAATTTTTCAAAATGGATTGTTTTTATAAACAATGATATTTTCAAAGGCATTTTTCCTTTAAAAAAATGTTTTTTTAATTTCCAGGATTTGAAAATATGTTGAATTTTTTTTTTCTTTTTCGGAATTTAAGTAATAAAACTGAACAAAATTACTTGCTTCTGCCGATGAAAAATAATCAGAATGTCAGGTAATTGAAAATGCTTCACTAACTTAAATTTCAAATTATCTATTAATTTTATGATTTTATGTAATGTATAAAGGTAACGAGTGTACCCAGCATCACGTCCCTAACACCCTCTCGAATTGCAACCTCTTTAAAGAAAAAAATATAAAATGTATGAAAATAGATTTTTCCAACTGTGTGGTATGCTTTAGATAAGAGCTACGAACACCGAACAACCATCACCATATACCTTCTCTTATATGCATGGTTTTTGTTTAAGTTGTATATAGAATTGTCTATATATAAAGAACCGATATCAAAATATAGACAAATATACTTAATTGACTTTCACGAACACTTTTTTGGCTTACGTTAATATCAATTTGTAAAAGCTTACGTTTAATATTAAGCACACAAATTTTTTTAACTGATATTACACAATTTTTATCAAATCAATTATTTATTGGTTTAGTTTTTTTATTTGTTAAATAATAAAAGTTTTTTCATTCATTCAGTATAAGATATTTTAAAATTGACTTCTTCTATAGTATTATTATATGCTGAGATTGTGAGTGAGAGCACAAAAGATGAGGACCACCGCGCACGACACAAACGGAAGACAGTGTGCAACTAAACATTATCAGCCCCCGGACAAAGAAAGAACTGCTATGTGCGGCAGCGAGGGTGAAAATGTTCGAAAATATATTGAGTTTGTCAATATAAATTTCATGGATGTGACATTTATTATAGAAATTAATCTGCCTTATACAAATTTTAAATTTTCGTATTGATTTTAAATTTTGGAATGTTCAATAAATAATTTAAAATATTTCCTGAATGCTAAAGGCATGTACATTGTACACCAAAGAAACTATCCAATTTAATTTTATCAATTTATTTTTCTATATTTCAAGTCCATTTCAATTAGTCCATGGTTAACATTTACGGTTTTTCCTTTTTCAAATTTTCCCTCGAAATACATTCGCATCGTAGGCATTAGGCATGCTTCGTCGTCTATCGTATTATTCGTACAATATAATAGTAGATTTCATAGTGAATTTTGTTGTTCTTATAAACAATAAAAACTAAATTAAAAAAGGAAAAATAAAACAGAACGCAACAAATGTAATAATGCGGTCGCAAGTTCTTTGTGAAATTGAATACTTATCCGTTAAAATTAAAATAATAACTGTTTGTTCTACTTTTCTGTTTAATTTTACTTGCATGACATGATTGTAATCAATACATTTGCTTTGTGTTATATATATAAATATATATACAGTGCCTCACATATATATTCGTACACTTAATTTTTTTTTAAGAAACACCTTATATTTTATAGAAATATTATTTTTATTTTTTATTGATTTTGCATATTAATAGTACGGACAGTCATGATTACAGTAACGTTAAAAA
>JAABKK020057450.1:0-10726 GCA_011634745.2 Catotricha subobsoleta
TTAGCATGCCGAAATCATAGTAAAAGCACAGCAAAACCATGGCATTATATATTATCAATTTTTTTATCGTTAGTTTTATAAGTCTCAATTTTTGAATCAATCAATAAATACATAAATTTTATATGTGTTTATAACATAGTTATCAGCATCCCACTGATGATGATGATTAAGTATAAAAATAATAACGAACCAAATTCACGTCCCAGTGGCTTGAATAAGCTTAAGCAGCTCTATTTTTTTTAAATTGTACCAGGCGTTTACGACATATGAAAATGGAGTTAAATTTTTCTATTTCTTTGGAATGAATTAATATTGAACTCAATTAAATAAATGCTGTAATAATATTAGAAAATAATAATAATAAAAAGAAGTAAGTACAATACAATACAATTTGTTATAAGTTAATAGTATAATCTAATATTAAGATGAATAGTGAAACAAACCATTTCATTTTTCAATACGAATAAAAAATGCAGTTGAAAGGTTTTCGTAAATGAAAAAAAAAAATTGAATTATAAGGGAACTCACTGCAAGAGCATATAAGTAAGTATAGAAATATATACTTATATTATATTATAGAAATATGATATGGTAATGAAATGTTGAAAAACAGCAAAAATGTACTGCTTTCGTATTTTACATTATACACCTGTGCCGCAAACTTTGATGTTTTTCATAATACAGAGTGGAAACAGATATTCAGAATGAGCTTTTTAAAAATATACATACACTGACGTTTTTTTGTATTGGGAGGATAACCTTAAAATAAAGTAGAAGTCAATTATTTCATATGATGCGTACTTAATAACTTAACATCATGAGAAAGATATTTTGAAAGCTAATATCTTTTGTTGATATTTATAAATTAATAGGTATATATAAAAAAAAAACAGTTACCTCTTGTTCATTATTTAAAAAAAAAGACGTTACATCTCAAAAGTGATCGTATGTTGGCTGGCAAAAAAAAACTCACTATTACTATTCTATATGAATTCCTATCTATGACAATATTTTCATAAAACTTGTCCTTGTCTGTTTGTAATTCGAATACAGGGTGTAAACATAAAATTCAATTTAAAAACATCATTACAACATTACATTCAAGTAAATATCTGTAATATATGTAAACCCTGTTATTATAAACTAGTTCTTCTTTCCTTTTATACTTTGATATTTGGATGTATTACTTGCTAAAATTCAAATCAGATTGAGGGTTACGGGCGTTAAAGTCACCCTTTCGTTTTTTTTTCTTTCTTTTTTGGTGGTTAATATTTTTGGATCAAAGTTATAGTTAATGGCTAATCTTCTCTTTTTAAACATGTACATTATTATTATTTTTATAGAAAGAAAACTTTAAAAATATTCTTTTGTAGTTTTCTTCATTAATTTTTTTTGTCTAAAAATTGAATTTAATGTCTCTTCTTTCCTTATATATGTCTACAAGACAATATAACTAACATAAAAGAATAACTATACAACCATAAACCAGTATAATGCAGTGAAAACCCTCAGAGGCGGGGCGGAACTCCGTTTTTACGGAAACTTGTTAAAGACGGACAAAAAATTTCGTCTCATCAAAATTTTCATACAAATTTTACCCTTTTTGGCGAAAATTCCTCAGTCGCGAAAAAGAGAAGTTTAGTACATCCAGAAACCTTTAATGCGGAAACTCTTTAATATAATTGTTTGCACTCATCATTTTTTTTTGCTTTGTATACTGCCGTCGAGAATGGTTCGACTATTTTAGAGTTTTTCTAGTAATCGTGTTTTAAAATTCTAGCAAAATAGTATTATTTATGTTAGTATTATTAAATTAATATCATCCTATTACTGGAAAGGTGCAATAGGGTCGTCTTATGTAGAATAATTTAAATCATGCAAAATAAATGATATTTTATCAATAAAGATTTTCGTTTCAAAAATGCATTTTCGTTAAAAAAAACTATTGTGTGATACATTCTTGAATTTCCGTATTCTAAACATTGCTATTTCTATCGCGTCCTGGTTAATGATACAAAATATAAGATATATGAATTGAATCTAGATAATTATTATACATAATAATATTATATGCGTATTGTGTATCCTTTCAAAAAAATTATCTTTTAGTTTTAATAAGTTTAGATCATTCAGATCTAAATTATTATCATGAAAAGTATAAATATATAGAAGAACTTATTCAGCACTAATATTTGCATATTATATGTACTACAAATTAAGTAGATTCAAATCTATATTGCTATCGTATAGAGAAAATTTTATACCCAAAAACTATTCATATATGTAGTTACGTATAGAATACAATATTCAGTATCCATTCTATTTTTCATATAAATATACTTAGAATATTGTAGATATGCTGTGTATTTTATATTCAAAAACTTTTGTCAGTTCAGTTATACGTGTTTGTTTATAATTACGTTGAGTTTTCGAGGAGTTTGTTAGACAACACTTGCAAGAAAAATCACCAACAAAATTTAGGGTTGACCAAGCCAGGGTAAGCCTTTAAACAAAGAAGTTATTTATAAAATTTATTATTTGTATATGTATTGGTAGGTATCTCTACAAAATATACATCTTTTACTTTATCCTATATAAAAGCAATGTAAATACTATAATATTATTTCGGCTATCTATCTATTCTATCTATACACACACACAACATACCACTTTGTAATAAATATATATGCATAATATTCAAATATATATAAATATATAATAATATCATATAAGTATAATATATCTTACCACAGCATGAAAATATATATGATTTTACTTTAGGGAATTGTTGTTTAATGTTTACACCAAATTTATAAGGATTATATTCACAGAAATAAACAAAAAGATATTATCATAAAAAAGAAGAAAAAAAAAACAAATAAAAAAAAAAAAACTTTATCTTATTGTAAATACAACCAACGTTTACACATTTTTCACTTTAGCCAACACAACAAAGCTTATATATATGCGCCAAATTAGCTTATTTGTAAAAGCTTCATAACATTTGAAATTTTACTCTATTCTACAAAATAATATTATTATTAGTATTATATTAGTAAAATAATAAATACGATCGCTAAACAATAACAATATCTTGTCGAAAGGATATTATGGTAAAATGGAACTGTCTTATTATTAGTATTTTCTATTGCAGTGGTTGGGTATTTTCATTTTATATTATATATTTGTATAATTTATAAAATGTTTATATGTATATATATAGCAATTTGAATGAAAATGTTTACTTGAATGGTGGTTCCGAATATTTTGTCAGAAATTCCTTTTGAATGAGCCAAAACCCAGAACGGATATGCAAATTGCACAATGTCTATCTTTATACCGTGTGCATACAAAATTTTCTACATATATTTAATATCACTGGTGAGGTACATTTGAATATACAGAGCATTCGTATGAGGTATAATATACTAAGTCGTTTCTAAAACTTATTTGGCGTTTACTTGTACTTGTACTTGTACGTTGTACATGCAAGCATTTTGAAATTTGTGTTATCAAACATTATGGAATACATTAATTGTACTATGGAAATATATTTTCATATAATAAGACAATATCTAAATATTTCATTGCAATTATTACGCTATAAATGCTTTTACAATAATTAAATTTAAAATGATAAAATTGTTAATATAAAATTTCAAAAGTGATGTTAGAATTTATGTGCTTTTTGATGAAATAGTATTCGTATACTGAATAAGAAATTTTGTTCTTTTTTTTTTTTTAATTTTATTTTTTATATTTTTACAGATTTGACATAAGAAAATCGATGATGAAAATATAGAATTGAATTAGTTACTTGGTATATAATTACAGGTTTTTATAAAAATTATTTCCGCCATGTGTTCACTTTTTTTTAATTAATCCGTAATGTATTACAAATTATATATATTTTCAGAATGTAGTTAATTCGTAATGCATTAAAGATTAAAAATTACACTTGTAACAGCATTTAAAAAAAAAAAACAAAAAACATGACATTTTTTTTGTTAGTAATAATTTGTAATTTGTAATTACATCGTTAAAAAATGTGATTGTAATTATAATTACGTTCTTCAATTACATTCTAAAAGTGAAAAAAAATACTATTTTTCCAAAAAAAAATTGTGAAATCTAAAAAAAAAAAAAACGAGAGAAGGCGTGAAAATTATAATTTCATTTACATTTATATCTTTTTCGCCATAAAAATGTAATTAATTGCAAATTACAAATTACACGTCAAAAATGTAATTAAATTACATTTGAATTCAACTACTGCCAACTTTGAATAATACCTATAACAAATGTAATTATATTTTATTTCATTCTACGTTAAATATTTTTTTTAAAAATTTATAATAACAAAACAAACAAAAAACACTACTTATACAAACGGAAAATAAAATTTAATAGAAATTCAATCATCGACAAACACTGAAATGTAATCTAAAACTTTATTTAAAATCTAAATAGATAGATGTGATTCAATCGCGATTACAATTCCTACATTTCAAATTTTAATTCGTTCAATTATCGGTTTACACCAAATGTAATAAATACATCACATTTCTAATGCATTACGTCTATCCCTGAAAAATAAATGAAAAAAATGCTGATATATATTATACTTATATACGTAATTTGATGTGTATGCTTTTTCTCATTTTTGTTTTTATTCGAATAAATAAACCTCATCCAACTAGAAAAGAAACGGTAATTTGGAAAGTAATTTAATAAAGTGCTGGACTCTTCAATTGAATGGTTTATATATTGTATATATATGCTAATAAATACACGACATAATAGTATGGGATTTCAATGAATGTTGGATTCTTTGGTATGAATTGCAATTAATTATAAGTACATAACAGTTAGTTATAAATGGCTAAGGTTCGATATTAAATAGAAAATAGTTTTAGTAAATATTTGTTTTCACCATTGATAACTCAATGAATTACATTTAAGTATTTAAAGAATGGTGATACAGCTGTTCTGTTAATATTAGATAAATTATTTATAATATACGACGTTTTAGGAATCATTTATTTAATTTTTTGTTACTTTATTTTTGAGTAATTTTTTTTTTGACCAAGTCGTTTTATCTCATCGGATATAAAATTCTGTGTGTATTGGTTGGCTTCTGAGTATGACCAATATTCGACCACTGAATCCTGATAAACACTGGGATTACCGTTTTATTTTCTGACGACAGGATTCACTCGTCGGACATTAGTGATCGACCAGCCAATAGACGCAGAATTTTATTCTCTTGAAAATATATATGTTTAATGAACAAATGTTTTAGTTTCTTCTTTAGAATGTGTAAAATATTTTTATTTTTTATTTCTCGTATTACTAAAGCATCAACTACACAATGTCGTAAGGATTGTATGAACTTGTTTGTGATACTGTGAAACTTATATATATATTAATTATGATTTGAAATATAATGAAAACTTTATTGTTTCATATATTAAAAAAAAAATCTGTAAAAAAACGTTTTCAGGAGCAAAGATTATCAATTGCTATATTTTTCAACTCATGATACTAGGAACAATTTAAATTCCATTTTTATTTAAAACAAATAAAAAAAATGGTGTGATTTAAATTATACTTCACAAAAAATTCAAACGCTTTAAATCCCTGCTTCAAATTATTCAAATTCGTATTTAATAATACATATATAAAATATATGTCTATCAATAGAACTACCAGAAAAAAAATTCAAAGAACGAAAATATTTGATCTTAACACATTTCTACTGTGTGATTCTTTTCTTATCAATCAATACTCATAATTAATTGAAATAATGTTTAGAGACCACTTAAAAGACAGCACCTTTAATATATGTTTGTCTATATCAAAATATATCACAGTGCAAAATCAAAAAGGAATGAAAAAATAAAATATTCCACAGAAACATATCATTCCTATATCTATATTCTATATAGATATATAACTATATAATTCTATAATATAATACATATAAACCACAGCCCAACTTCTATTTTGAATTCTCTTCTCTTACAACGTTTCATATACAAAGTAGAATATGAAAAGAATATAAAGTTCTTAATTTATGCATTTCTGCTATATCAACTTGAGAATATGAAATTCCGTTTCCTTGGGATGTTGAATATTTCGTCGGACTATCTATTGTTTGCATATACAAAATAATACTTGCGGGCAAAAGAGAAGAACTGGCCATATTAGAAAATAAGTAGGGGTTGAAACTTTCAAAACCACGCCTTACTTAATAACCCCTAAATAATAACTATACACACTATACCCGAAAAATTTAGAATTTCAGTTTCAAAAGGGGATAAATAAGACGATTGTTCATTCATTTCATTGAGGAGATGACATATATTATAATATTCTATATGAAACTAAGTTTCTGGTTAAATAATTGATGTAATTAAATTAAATGCCTTTTGTGTCAAGTTTTGTAAAGTATTTTTGGTGGTGATGGTGGCTATCTAGTAGTGGTACAATTTGTTAAATTAAAACTGAAAGGTCCATATTGAAAATTTGAAGGCATACATATTATAATAATATAGAAATAGAGATTCTTATACATATACACAACATTATTGCAGTATATCGTATATCCTAAATATTTGTTTATTTTAAATAAATTTATATACCAATTATTGAAGTTATCTTAAAACTGTTTATTAGAAAATATAGATTGAAATTAAGAAGAATAACAGCTTATTTTTTTTCTTAATTTCTGAATTTTGTTGTCCAATTACTACTTTTACTTCTTTCTCTCGTTTTACATTTCATCTGTAGTAATATTAACGGTAAGTTATCATAAATTCTCACGATAGTAGAAAATCAAGATAAAATAATAGCCGATATCCTTTTCTTAACTATACTAATAATTTTTTTTTGTCGCTTTCATTCTTATCAAATTAAGTAATAGAGAAAGTGATAAAAGATTTACTATTTTTACTAAAGTTCTGAACTATTTTCAAATATTCGTATTTTACGATAAATTATCTTATTTTATATTTCTTCTTACTAACGATTGGGACTTGTGCTATAGGGGGCGGGTGGCAGCACTGTTTGTATTTTGTACGTTTTCCTTGTTTCATTAACTCTCTGATCACATATAGTTTTTCTTGACTTTCACATCATTCATAAGGTGCCAGATAGATTTGGTGGTACAGCCCTGTCGTAAATTAAAAAAATATTAAACAAAAATTTTAGAGAATTTTTGTTTTGAACACTTGTCGTAAATTATCACCGAAGTGGCCATCTATCACAACTGATGATTACATTAAATTTTCACTATCTTAAATTCTCTTAATTCATATTTAAATATCAATTCAGAAATTATTTAAAAGAAATATAAAAAAACAAAAAAAAACTTAAAAATGTTTATAGCTTGACACTCATTCTTCAATTTGAATATTAAAAAGGGATACATACACTACACACAGCTCTCATATCATTTTCTATATATTAAAATATATATAAATATGTATTTAATAAAATTATGCACAGAATTGAATTTCAAATATGTTTTCTTTTTTATCTTTCTTTTTTTGTACCTAAGTACATGCATTATGGCTTTATTCATAAACCTGTATTCAGTTTAAATATTAAAACTAAAATTAAAAATAATATCATTTATCAAACTGTTAACGTTTCATATTATACGCTTTAAGACATTGTGCTAATTACTTTTTTGTTTTAGTCTGCTGATAGTAGTTCGAATAAATCATTCTTGCTGTAGTGCAAAAATGTGGTAAGTATTACCGAAAACGTTTTACTCATTCCATTCTAATATGTCTTAAAGTATTCTTTATTAATGTAGAAAATTCAAAATTTTCTTTCTTTATCTACCAAAATATTTCGTGATATTCTTGTTTCAGTTTTCTATTTATTTATATTATTATATATAATATATATATATATTTTGAGTATTGATCGTACTCCTCAAAACTTTACGCCCATCCACTTTGTATAGCCTCATTCGACTACCCTTTTTCTAACATCTTTCGTCGTACAAACTATAATACATAGACAATTGTATAGTGTCTATATAACACTATATAACTATCATAGAGATACCTACCGACTTTATATTTTATAAATTTTGGCAATGTTGTTATTTCTCGCATATTTAGAATCAAGGGTTGACTCCGATAAAACCTTTATTGATTAATATAATTTCTTTAATTAGAACAAAAAGGATTCATGTAAATCAGTCCAATGGAACAGAGCATTTCAAAAATATTTCTGTGATTGTAAAATAGAACGAATGATGAAAATAAATTAATTTTTGTCAATTAATATTTAATTAAAACACACACAAAAAAAAAAACAGGAAATAAAGTTCACAATTTTTTTTTTTTTTTATTTTTTACTTAAGAAATTTGTATGCAACCCTATCAAATTAAGTCGTCCTGCTGCAGAGTTTCTTGAATGTGTTTCGCTCAATATTTAAACTGAACACTAAAATCTTAAAGCTCCCAGTCAGGGATAATTGTACAACTCGTCTATACTATACTCATACTTGCTTATATTTATTATCCAATCTCCTAGTCCTACCTACCTACACTGCTGAATATTTATGGATATGAGTTGAATAAATATCTAAATATAGTTTTACCATAATATATGTACGGCCAGCAACAAACTATATGTTAAAACTTTAACTATTACGTCGTCATATCTATTTTATTCATTCTATTTTATTATTCAGATAGTTTTACTTAATACTTGGAATTTGATTTTGTAATTACTGAAAATTATATAGAATGGTTAAAAATATATACATATATTATATAATTTCTTTTTTTTGACTAAATCGATGTAATTATCTCATTTTCAAATGTTTATCTAAAATATGTTTAAATGCTTACAAATAAGCTTTCAATCCATTGATACACTGTTTGATTCCCTTGCACAAAAATAAAATAAAATTGACTATCAAAGTTTGCACCCATTTTCAAGACAACAATGAAATATTTTTAATAGCAGGCTTAAAGATAAGGCTTCGACTTACTCGTATAATTCAGAATTAAAAACTTTTTTTTTTCTTGTTATATTTTCGGTTATACATACATTTATACAAGCATTTCATACGTCACAAGTTACTTTCTTACCAATAATAAAACGAACTAAGACTTTTGTTTTTTTTTCTAATAAAATGTAATAGCAGTAAAAGACTCCGGATGAGCAGGGCCAGTTTAGGGTACAAGCAAATTTAGGGCGCCAAAAATTAGGGACGCCAAAGAAATAATAATAAAAAAAATATAAACACGCCAAATATGAAAATAAAATAACTTACTACTAAAATAAGAAGGAATACATAAGAGCATTCCTCTAATGGTCTGAATTAAACAAAATCAAATAAATAGTTTTATTTTAAATTGATATTTTCGGCTAAAGGGGCGCCAAAATTAATATTTTCAGTTAAGGGTAAGGGCGTTAAAATTAATATTATCAGATAATGGTAAGGGCTCAAATTTAAAACTTTTAGCTAAAGAATAGGGGCGCTAAAATTGTAGGTATGTCTACGGCTCACAATGGTCTATCGCTATACTCATCGTATTCTCAACAATAATGTAGAAGTAGAATAAATCAATTTTTCTAAATTTTGTCTTTTTATGGCGAAAAAGCAAAATATGGTTTCTCGCCAGAGCGCCAAACCAATTCAGGTCCAGGTCCAAAGACCCGATAGATCCTCTGTTTTAATAACAATTGGCTCGAACCTGGACCCACGTTTTCTACTGGTTCCAAAAGTCGTTCCGAACCCAAACCGCAAAGTTTTGAGGTTCAATAATGGATCCTTCTGTTTTTTTATGCACTACACATGTGAAACATGAAAGTGCATTATAGGTTTGATTTTTTTTTTGTCTGTTCACTGCCCTAATTTCGGGTACTACTCATATCCCTAATCTCAGGAGTAGTGGCCGCATGGAGACCGGACCCATTACATGTAGCGCATATAAATAATTTGGATTTTTAATAATGTGTATTATATACGCATTTAAAATAACTAATACTTTTAATTCATTACAAAAAAAAAAAGGCTTTATATGCTTTTATATATATTTTAATGTTTCTCATTTATAATAAGATTATTAGGTTATTGTGATGAAATTAATTTGCTTTCAATTTTTAGGATATCTATATAATTATATTTATGATGTTCTAAAATAATTTTCATATGACAAGAAAAAAATAATAAAAGGAATATTATATGTGAAATTTAAATGAATGATATTTTTATGTAATAGAACATCTTAAAAAATCTCTAATATAATAGAAAAAGTAAAAAAATCGCAAGATAAAAAAAATATACTTCGACCCGTTCCAGAACGACTCTGGATCATTAACCATTCTTTTTCTTTTTCTTTTTATTAAATTTTGGACCGGACCTAAATATTTTGAACAGCATTTTTTTCCCGATTTTTTTTGTAATAATTAATAAGTATAATTTTAATATGTAAGTAATAATATTTTCTATTTTGTAATAAATATTTTATTAGATTTGACGATTTCATAAAACTTTTTTTCCAATAGGGATTTTTTTTCAATAGGGGGCTGTTCACAAAGTATGTCACGTTCTTTAGGGTAGGGGGGAGGGTCGGTAAATCGTGACAAAACGTGACAAGAAATTGACCGGGGGGGGAGTGTATGTGGCCGAACGTGACATACAAAAAAAATTATGCATTTACACTCGAAATTGTTTGCTTCAATATAAGAAATA